>QKMV01001381.1:0-16321 GCA_003287335.1 Lednia tumana
ACAAATAAATGTTTTTTTGTATTGTTTTTTGAGAAAGAAAACATTTTTTACTTTATTATTTCGCCATGTGCTCGTGTATAAAGATAACGTACTGATTAGAATAATGTGAATAAATATAATTCTATTATCACTGAGATAATTGCAATTTTTAGATGCCAGCTACACCCACCATAAACTCTTACTAACTCATCAGCCAATTATTGTCAACACTAACTCACCATTTCCTTATTGACAATCTCCGATTCTATTTGCATACTAGATCAGGACAATTTTCTAAAGCCACACTCCACTGAGCATAACGTCGTGAAAATTACTCGATTTTTGATTGAAGCGAACTATTATTTGCAGCATCCGCAACCAGCTTACCAAAAATGGTGTAACGAACTTAAAAATTCAAATTCTCAGTTTGTTCTCATTTCGAGTTTTTTGATTTTTCACTCAACGTATCACTGATTAGTAATGGCTTCAACACAAATACCTTGTGTACTACCTTTTAACAACGACAATAGCCTTTTAGAAAATGAGCTATTTTCAAGAAAAAAACGAACAAGGCAGGGAAAAAAGTAAGAAAAATGTGTGTAAAAAGTCGTGTTACTCAAAGTCGCCATGGTGATTCGGTCCAAAGAACGATTAAAACATGCGCAGTCCACGATCTCAATTTCGGCTTCCCCAAAAGATTCAGTTGCCTACACGCTCCAGCATTCATCCATTGTTTAACCTAAACACTTCGTAATCGCGTACAACACCGAAATCTTTTGAAATCTTTCATACCTTTTGCCGATCAGTGGATTCTTCACAAACATTATTCATGATCTGGAACACAATTATCTTTTTCTCCATCGCGATCACAAACGCCTTCTCACACACATAGAATAATGCAACCCTTTTTTTCGCCGTTCACAATGCAACTCTATTAACTTCAACCCTGTTTTTTTTTCGGCCCTCTTGTTGGCCGCTACCGCATATAACTTTTACGTGATCGTTGTTGTCCCTGGATTTTCTATAGCTGTCACTCAGCGCTGGCGACGATTGAATTTTGCTTGTCTCATTAATAGATCGACCAAATTATTTGGATCTTGCCGACAGTTCGAATTTCTTCCCAGGGTATCTTCGATTTGCCAGACACTTTGAATGATGCAACTTTTATATCTGTCGGCTGAAACGTGAAACACAATTCATCGGCTAATTGCAATGTATTCCATGCGAGTGACACAAAATTACAGGTATCATCCATGAATGTTACTGCTAAGAAGTTCATGTTTTTATTTATTATACCTTGTATCTGTAAACTGTAAAATATTTTCGGAAGTAGTCCAAATATTTGGAAGCATAGAAATCAACCAAACTGCACGAGTCCTCGCTTGGGAGAAGAAAAACCATCGCCAGGTAACAGAGATATTCAAATACCTACATGTTCATTATCGGTGATCGGGGTCTTGTTATCACAGTTTCACATATACCTGATAGGTACTTCAATTCCATAAGCACACGAATATACAGCCCCTATAAATATAGCATTGGTTATAAAGTTCGCTCAGCTCACAAGTATTCCCATCCCAAACGACATAATAACTATGTCTGAAAACTTCCACCATGCCACAGCCACACAATGTATTTAAAAAGTCATCCATCTTTTTACATCATGTATAAAACAGCTCGAGGCATCTTTTCAATGCGTCTTTGAATATCTAACTCGCCGTTTATGAAGATGATATAGAATTCTAGTTTGAAGAGGGCATGCAAATATCTATATTATATGTAGGATGGTATATTACCAAAGCCACACTTTCCATTGCGATCATCCTGGGATGTGAAGAAGGGTTTATTACTTGATGCTGTTAACATCGTATCGTAGGCAAACAAGCGCGTGGACTTCTTTTATGATTAGAAGTGTGCTATGATGCCCTGCGTAGGACTTCCTTTAAGGATGATATTTAAATACTAGCAACCCATGCTTGAAGTTACAGAACGCAGCATGCAAATATCTACGGTACCTGTCACACACCTTTTTTACTGGGCACGTGATTCTAAGGGTCACCCCGCGCATCGTATTAGTATAGTAATTTGTATACGCCCGACTATTTGCATAATATACAACAACTACCTGAAACCATTTAAATATTATAGTTATAGTATAATATAGCGTGCGCCGGAGAACGTGGCTTCGAAAATTAGGGTATCCAGATTTTTTGTAACGCATTTTCCAAATAAATTATAGTCCTGGGTCTGATTACTTTGAAGCGCGTGAACCCAATTTGTAGTCGCATGGCAATGTTTCGATATTGAAAATTTTTATTGCATATTATTAATTTATTTCGTCCCGCCCCGACGGGGGTGGATTTTTTATAATGACGTCATTTTGAGCATCAATCCCTTATCTCTACGGCATTAGAGCATTAGATATCCGAGCCATTAATGGTCCTCTGCTTTTTTGATGGTCTACTTCGTGAAATATTGCCTGTTTGCGATTATATCTGTGCGGCGATTTCTCGTTAGATCTATCGCGACATCATTTCAATACAAAAATATGATTTATTACAAATAGAAAAAGTATACATTTTCGCTGGCAATTCCCAAAAAATATAGTCACATTATCTTTTCCGATGCTTTAGTTTTGTATTACTCATTTTTTTTTCTCTCGACCCCCCGTTGCAATGTCCAATAACTAAGGGTTCGATTCTCCTCGTTCCGCGATTCCACGTTTAATTTATTTCGTTTTCTCAACGACATTGGTCCTCCCCCCCCCCCCCCCCCCCACACTCCCATGTCGCGCAGCACTGCGTGGTCTATCTGATCCCCTAAAAAACATGGTGTATAATATAGAGAAGCTAGCATAGTTACACACATGGGGGTAGTATAGCGCCCAGCCCAGCCACCCCCAAAAACCAACCCCACCCCATTCCACCCCACTCCACCCAACCCCACCCCCCTAAGCCCCGAGTGATGCGACACCCTACCCGGATCATCGTACAATAACGAAAAAACTACCCTTCCTTAACTGCAAGACATAGGAAAACATTATCTGTCTTAGGCCCGACACTGTATATATATATATATATACGGCCATGGCCGAAAAAAATGTCGAAAGTATATCATTACGGGCACTAAAACAAACTGAATTTCCAGGAGGAATTAAACACTGATGACAATAAATGATAAGCTATTTCTGATTACGATTTTGTTCGAGACTTTTCTCGTGTTCCGATAAAAAATAACGCGAGATTCACATTCATTTGGGGTTGACGTCTAAAAATAATTAATCCACTCTATCTAAATGAGATCTGGACAATTATATTCCTGTTTGATAGCTTATCTGAATGGTAATTCAATGGCGAAATATAATAATCTTTCTGTTTTTCGAATATAAAAATGTAGCTATTATCGTTTTCAACTGGGTAATAATCATTTTCTAAATGAAAGCGCGTTCCTATTTTCTTCTGTGAATTTCTGATTGCAATTTCAGTCGTTTCAGAGGACCTAATTCGATAAGCGGTTATTTGCATGGGACACCGATGCCGAGACATCCTGTAGCTCAAGCTAACCCACTATCTTACGCCAACCCTCAAACCCCCTCCAGCCCTTGCAAAAAAAGATGGGAAATTTATGGAAATATCTTTCCATGTAATCCTGCGAGTCCCACGACTTTATGGGTACATTTTTACTATCCATAAAAAATAACCCTGGCGCTCGTCTCAGGCTAATGTGTGGACACGGGGTGCCAATTTATGATCCAGGTTGCGACAGTAAAATCCTCGTCAGACGCCGATCATATTTTGTTTCCGAGCTATAACACATTTATATTGAAAAACACAGCCTGGTCCTGGTCGTTCTGCGAAGCGGCCTGCTTCTTTGCAAAACATTCAAATTTAATTCTTAATATTGTGTGTGTGTTTTTTTTTTCAATTGACCGTCCTACGTACAGGATTGGATATTTCCTGAACTTCAAGAAGTAAAGCAAACAAGGGACTATAAATTGCGTGATAAATCGGGGCTTGTCAAGCTAAATAAATGGTTCCTCACTGGGATAACTGTTTCTGCTAAGTTCCCTGTAATTATACGTGCTTGCGCTGCGAATCCCAAAGACGCAATCTGTTAATTGGACGGGAATTTTGTTGCAAATTCGATGCGATTTGAAGCCGGATGGCTATAAAAATGTTCGGTCGGTCTTATCGTGGTAAGAAAGCATCCGGAATCCTCGTTAAATCAAGCCAATCAAAGCGGGTTGCTAAGGAACCAGCCCCAATAAAAAAGTTATTAAAGAAGTTTTACGAAATCCAGCAAGAACGAAAACAAAATACTTCAAATTGACATTGTCTGGTGCTAATTTTCGTGTCAAATATATCTGTTCTACAAAGAAATCTAATCTATATATCAGACTGATGTAGAAGTTAGCTAGTGGTTTTTGTTCAATCAGGAGTCCGCAGGGATTTGCGAAATCAATCGTACAGCACAAGAGTTGGGAATCGTAAAACACGAGAGATATTAGCGGAGGAAAAGAGTGTTCCATTTCATCAACAAATCGCGGACGTCAACATACAGTCTCGAATCTAATCAGGGAAAAAAGACACTTTCGAGTATCGAACGAGCGTCTCATAATTCGATTGTTTCGTACAAGCAATTACTAAATTACGTGTTGCCAACACATTGCGAGAAGTACACATTTTAGCCAAGTTTCGTACTGTCATCTCGATTGGAAACGCCGCGTCATTGCGCGCGGGTTTTCTTTACTCCAACGTCTCCAAGTACATGACGCAACTAACAGTTTGAAACGTGTTTTCATTTGGCACTGCCATGTTTTCATTTCGGGTCAAACCCAGTTTTTTGTATGCTTTGCCAAAATTCTTTGTCTTTTGGTCTAATTGAGTTAGTGCATCAACAACAGTTTTTATTCGATTTGCGCCATGATTTGCACTTCGTTGTTGCGTTTATTAAGGATTTTTTTTTACAAAAACGAGAAACAGAACGCGTCATCGAGAACAAAATATGCGAATAAAATGGGTTAAATAATTTTCTGCATTCTATAAGACTGGTGTAATTGACGAATTGGTAGTTTTTCAACGACTCCTCTTATGGCATCGGGTAATGGCAATCAAGTTTCATTGAGATACCGAGAGCAATCATCCCCTTTCAAAAGCGGCGGAGAAGTTTAGACATTATTTCCCATCGAACGTACCTTGGACGAGAATAACCGAGTTAAAATATTCCTTTCTTTGTGTGCGAATTAAATAATATTATCAGGACCAAATCGAGCTTGAAAAAATTAAGTCTTTAATAAGAGCGGTCGGTTTTCTGTGACAATTTCCGACCGGACTGGATTGTCAATGTCTGATGCCCGCTGAATGAAGCAACCGTGAAAAAGAAGAGCATAAAAGATTTGGGAAATTATTTACCGGGGTGGGCTCAACCATTGGCTTAACTTTCACAATTTCTCATTATTTCATCAACCCTAAATTTAAAAAAACCTCTACCTGTTGTCGATTTTTTTTGCCTTTGGACTTGGGGTGCGCGCTGCAAAGAGTATCAAGAAGCAGCTTCCCTTTTTTCTGCTCTCATTTCGCTCTTCAATTGCACGATATTCAGGGGGCTCTGTGATTTTTTTCTACGTTTTTCAATGGTACAGTTTCAATCCCAAGGTTGTATTGAACATTATAAGTTCATCCCTTGTGTGACATGAAGATATCGCAAGACAACGGGGACCGTTTGGAAAAAGAATAACGACAAAAATTTCCTGCAGCTCGATTCCTGATCGTGAAAGTAAAACGAGATGAGTATTGTTCTGACGAGGGCTAAAATATTACGGGAACAATATGATCCAGATTCTAGATGAACGAATTTAGGGGATGAGAGGGTAGGGGATGGATGGATGGAGACGAGATTGGAAATTTAAAAAGAATCTCGTATATGTGGAAAGACTATCACCTGGGTACATATAAGGGGACAAGCGCACTTCATTATCGGAATACAAAAGATTGGGATTTGCTGGCAGAGAAGTTTCGATTTTCAGATCTCATTTTTTCTCTCCGCGTCTGGCTGGCTGGGTTCATGTGAGACTCAACGAAAACGAGCTGATTTTACACTTTTCGCGTGCAACTGCCAACCTTACAGGCTCATCCATATAATATAACTTCAAGGCATTCTAATTAAAACGATCGTTTGATTCGGCATTAACATTCTGCACTTCTCTGAACGGTTCATTTGTAGTTATCTCCCGAAGGATGTTTCTTCATTTCAACCGAGGGCAGACATCATCACCAATTCATGTGCCAATTATTCTCTCATACACAATGCAATGGGACAATAACAAGGCAAGACTGCCAGGCCGATGGAAGGGAAAGAATCACACGTTGCTTGTCAGAATGTCTTTCTCCAAAAGGCATTTTTTGGCATAGTTGTAACAAAAAAGGCATGGAAAATGGAGTTAAAATTTCCTGTGACGGCGTTGTGATTTCATGAAAATCACCTTGAAACCCCCACTGTACAAAGCACAAACAGCCTACTAAGTTGCTGTACTTCCTATAGACAAGGAATTATAGTGACAAACCTACTCAATAGAATAAGGCTTCACGTTTTTCTCATTCCCTTATGATATGTTTGGCTGGCAGAATTCAAATACTGTGTCCAGGATAGGATGAAGAAATCAGTACAGTTCTACTAAGTTTCCAGGGAGTCGACTTAGTTTGTGCCGTTTAGGACCTTATTGTAGGAAAGGAGGATTTAGAAATTATAGTAATAGCCGTAATAAAGGATGGTTTTCCATTCGACAAGGTTCACTAAACAATACTTACGTCTAGGTTGTTCAACTTTTTTAATTCGAGATTTATGCAAATTTACATTCGTGAAATTATGTGAAGGTATGCCTCAGAATATTTCCCGATGGTCAGTTTTTATTTTCAACAATTTCGTGTTAGCCTGGAGCTAGTTTCCTATCAAAGATCGTTACTCTATCGTAAAAACCAACGTTATATTGTAAATTATTTAAATAGTGTTTAATTGTAATTAGTATTATTTTCTCTCTAGCATACAACTTGACCGCTGAAGTCTTAATGCCCTGAAACTATCATGAACTTTTGCACACAAGAAAATCACGAGCTCCGTCCACTGTGATTATTGTTTTGAGTTATTTGATCGGGCTTTCAGAAACTGCCCGATCACTCTACATTATGTTCGCTGAAATATTCCAAGTCGTTTAAAATTTTTCGCCAAAAAAACTTTGTTGCATAGAAATGATAACTGAACGGTGACGAACGTACTTAATTTTCCTGTGTCTTCACGAAAATAGTCTGGAAAATCAATGAAAACCTTTCCCGGACTGCATTTAAGAGATCGCGATCATGTTAAAAATGCCACGATATCGGTATAGCGGAAATATGCCGGTGGATTGACCCTAAGAAATGACCCCACCTGCCTTTAAACAAGGTCGTTACGGACAATTAACACCGTCCACGTCCACCGGGGGGACCGAAGTCGAGTCCAGGTTCGTGATTTTAGCCGCCCACTCGTCTACACCCGAGGGATTTCGGCATGGCGATGACCTCAAATGCGCGAAAATATCTCCGAGTACAAATTCGCCGAGATGTGCACAAAGTTCCGTTCCTTGTTTTATGTTATTTACTTTCGACAATAAGTGTGGTATGATATTATGCACAAGCGCACGAACCGATCGACAAACGACCTCTTCGTAACAATTATCTGACAGTGAATAGCGATGTGGTAATTTGACAAAAATTGGAATGGCCGCGTGGTCATTATTCTGTCTAGTAAATTCTAATTACAATTACTTTCCGATTTGTTATGACTGTCACTATAATGAGAGATTTCAGTTTTAATCGTTTGTCTCTCTATATAATAATGTTTTTGCTTCCCATCTCTTTCGGCTATCATCTTTTGTTTTCACATGGTGTGGGAAAAGAAAAGCGTTGAGGAATTCTTTAGCATGCGAGTCCGAATCGGAGATGTAAGTAGTAGAAGAGTAAAAAAAAAGTGGATTTAATCAAAAGCAAGTAGGAGGAACTTGCTGTAATACGAACAAGAATGTGTGAAAAGTAGGTGGAGTAGTTTCATCAGAAGCTTCGTTCATTGGTCGATCTAAGAAAACAGGAGGCAAGTTGAAGACTCTGTCTTGTAAGATCATGAAATAAATCCTTTATACTTTACTTCTTGCGCGCTTTTATACAGGATAGCTGTACGATATCATGGGATTTTTTATAGCTCGTGATCTTGTTTGTTACTCGGGGTATTATACTAAAACTTCAATCTTCTAGTAATACAACATCGACACATGGCTTTATTTAGTCATACCCAACGAATAATGACATTGATTATCAGACTATCAATGATTCTGTGTGCTATGCAGTCTCTTAGTACAAGATAACAGTGAACTTTCCATCGCATCGATGCCTATATCCACACCTGAAGTTAATTTCATGTCAATATTTGTAATTGCTGAGAGATAACTCACTTCTAGGCGGCCAGTCATAGTATTTGAAAGATAAGAACTTGACTTGGATGATGAGTTTTGAATCATCGCAATGACGATGTAAAATCAACCGTCAAAGATTTTGTGCTAAAGTTGTGGGTCAAAGTATCCCTCCAACGTCGTTCCATAAGTGCCTAGGGGCCAATTTGGGCCCTCGCAACTGGTTCCTTTCAATTCACAGCTTGCTCAGCTTCAATACGGCTTTATTATTTACGACACAAGATGCAATAATTTCTTCAACCAACATATGAATACAATTTCATACGGCCATAAAAAATCAAGTTATAGAAATGAATTAGCGAAGACACATAAATTAAAGGCTGTGTGTTTCTGGGTTGGAGTGGATGCAACGCAGACAATCGAAGGTTGAGTTTGCGCGAAGAGATATTTTGTGTCTAACGATTGTATGAAAAGCCAGCGACACAAAAGCGTGGATCCGAAATCTCGCGAGCCACGAGATCGTCCGCCAGGTGTGAAACCGCAGCCATGCCATCGACGAGTTGTCAACGAAAAGAAAATAAAACCACTCATAACACGAAATAAATCTTGAAAGATAATAGCCAATTACTGCCTGCAGGATGCAGTAATGTCTATTCGTATTCAACGATAAACGCTTTTTTAGTTTTCATTTATTTTCGCGTGGCTCGACGGCGATAGGTTCGAAAATTCGTTACGAGAAAAAGAAATTCGGAATTGTAAATTTGAATCTGTTTGTTATTCAGCGAGTAAAACGCTGCTCGTACCTGGACGAAAAGAAGTTGATGCGCGCTTCTGCGAGTGTGTGTGTGTGTGTGTGTGTGTGTGTGTCCGTTGTTTTTTTCACTCTATGTTAGGTTATGTTTGCCGTACGGCTCTCGATTCTTATCATGTCGTAATTGATGGACTTGTGATTGATACATGTCCAGCGAGCCACGCAAAAGTCGTTATTCGCCTAAATCCATCGAGCGTGCGGTTCGTTCTTCCACTTGACATTCAAAGAAAGATTCTACGCAGCCGCGCGACCTGCAGAACTCACCGGCAACAATTTTCATTCGTTCGACTCAACGAGTCGCAGGTAAAACATTACAACAATCTAATGCGCGCGATTCTGCATCAGAACTAGGCAATGGTCGATGGAAATTCACTTGTAAATTGGCAGGTTTTCAAACAAGCTAGCTATGTGTATGTGCGTTTTTTAAAATATAATTTCTCGTAAATGGCTGTAGTGGCGATGTCCATATAAGCGCGAGTCAAACTATTATATCGAAAGAGTTTAAGTTTGTGGCATTCTTGAAAGAGCGCTCAAGCGCTGGAGAGCTGAATGCGCGTGGTTGTAGACATAGGAAAGTTATCCGCGTGCCTAGCCATATATCTCGTGGCTAATTAATACTTTCAGAGCCAAATACATGTTTTACACTAGTTTGTACTGCTATTTAACTGGCCGTTTGAAATCGTGTTAAATTCTTGTCTTATAAGAAAGCAGGTTTTAATAATTAGATTAAAAATGATCGGTTTGTACAGTAACTTTGTTAGTGGTGTTGTCAATGAATGTGGAGTCATGTCAACTCAGTATATACACTTCCATATCGGTCCGCTCGGCGTCGTATTGGATCTCTCTTCAATCTGATATGGTTGAAAGAGTTACTACTTTGATTCATCTGTCATCAAGCGGCAACTACTATACTGCATGCCCAAAGTAATTAGAAAAATCTATACGCATGCTTTTTTAACGAAACTTATAATTTATAACAGTATTATTTAGAGAGAAATCTCGCCATTCTTATGCATAAGTAGAATATAAATTGAGTGCAAAAGACAAACATTGTGGCTTGAAATCAAAATGATGCTCATTATGAAGATTTGCCAATGATCACGTTTCGATCGACGGCCAGTGATACCAATAGATGCACCGAAGAGTTTTTCGAGTACATGCAACAATGTCTTTTCATTGCTGCTAGCCCCTGAGGTAAGTATAACGTAGGTACGTGCTGACGTCACAGATGGAATAGCCATCTGATGAGGCTCATTAATCCGTCACTCTACCGAGCGTACCAACAATGGAGCAGAGATACGTAGATCGAGTAGACAAAGGAGTGAAAAACAATCCAAAATACCTGCTCTTGCAGTGCAAGGATCGATCGATCGATCTATCGATCCTGTGTTTGATCACAAATTAGCGAGAGCAGGCGATGGTTTCGTTCTTGCTCGGCTTTAGAAGGTCAAGTTAGGGTCGAAGTAAATATCGCACATATCATTGAAAGTATGCGAAAGGATGAGTTTCTAATTGCGTGGCCAATTTCAGTCAGTTGAACGTTCCATTATCATGCTAAATTCTAACGTAATGTGTCGTTGCCAATTTCGTTTGCGTTTACGTCATCATATTATGTGCGTGATAAATAGAGATGCTGTTGAGTAATTATTAAAATAAATGGTCATCGCTGAGCTCAATGACGTTTTTACATTGTGCCCGTGCTACCTACTAATTAATTATTCTTTGATACTCAAATAATCGATAGTACGTGACTTGAAATGATATTTGTTTTCATACCAAACTTTCAACAAGTCTGTCTGTTATTTGCAATGGTGCATTCGTAAAATTTTAGTTATTTTACTAGCAATTAACATATTCACAGTATATTCGTGAGCATAAAAAAATATGATTGGCATTTGCCATTGCCACGTTCCTTTCATAAGCAAAAAGTAGCTGACTAGTGGAATTGTTTACTTAACTTCTTACGTCATTACTGAGGTAGGAAATCGAATCGAGTTAAAAAAAAAAGAAAAATAGCTCTAGTTATCTGACCGTTGATTGACCCCAAGTCTTGATTAAATGTCAGAGAACCGGGTTCGCAGCTCGACGCCGACTTTTCTCTGCAGTTTCTATTCATCAGCAAGCGAGCCGGCATGTGCAGAGTATGTGTGCACACGTATAACGAACGACTAGTTGTAAATCCATGCGCTAAACTAGTTCCGTTTCCACAGTTATCTAGAATTACCTATTCTTTCGTCACCTGGCCAAAGCAATGATTCTCGATATTTTGCAGGCCAGCCAATAATACCCTCGGCACACACAGTTGCTTTTTTAATTGCTTTTTCACTTTTGTAACACATTTTCCAATTATCCAAACTTCAGAAAATTGTATGTGGTTCTCGTATTTTTCTTAATAAAAATTGATTACAAAACTGTTAGACAATGTTTCAAGAGAAATATCGATTGATTCGTGTTCGTTTTTGTTCGACCCGTTTCTTTTATAATTACAAAAATAACTATAGTCTTCATCATCAATGTTCTTTACACCGAAGAATCTGAATTCGTCTCAGTTTATTGTGCTTTCGTCTGGGAATCTGTTAAAAAAATACTTTTCAATGTAGTTTCTTGTCTTGGTCGATAGTTCAATATATTTTCAGTCCATAACGAATTCCCATTTGTCTTGTCGCAAGAGGCGAGTGTGTATTTCATTTATGCGCAATTACTCTTAAGAAACTCTTTCTGCGGCAAGCAAATAGTGGCTGCAGCTTCTTTTAGCGGCCATTGTCATTTGTCGAAACCACGGCCACTCGCATTATTCCATCGACAACCTAAGACTAAAATAACGAAAATCTGACATTTATAGATCCCATTTTTCTGTCTAAAAGAAATTTTACTTCTCTGGATAATACATTTTCCGACCACGCTTCAATCTAAATTCCATCGCCATTTTTACAGAAAATCTGAATTTTCCTGCGAAGCAGGCGAGTCTACAGATTAGAATGTGCCTGCAGCCCTCGAGCACCGACTACTCAAACCCAGTGGCTCTAATCTCATAGTCCAAGCTATGCTCTTACCCCCCAAGCCTCTCAATATTGGATCTCATCGATTCCCAACCAGCCCTCAAAGTAATTTCCATTTATGTATTTATCGGCAAGGAAGGACTGATTTTTACATTGCCAAGCATGGAGCGAGCGTTTGCTTTAACGATAAGTATGCTAAAGGAAAAAATATCCCTGTATGCGAAATCTCGAAAACCGATAGAAAAAATCTTAAACTCAAAGAAATTCGTTTTATAAAAATATAATGCTGGTAGCTGATATTCAAAATCTCTTTCATATATCGAGTTTATGGCGCGCTATACGAAAATGGTTTGAGACTTTCTTGATATTGTGATTGCCCGCCCTCTCTTATCGGAGTTACATTAGAAGTTTTTTTTAATAGCTCGCTGCGAAAAAAAAATGCTTTTGTGTCCGCAAAATATTAGTCGCCGATAAACTAATCTGCATATCGTATTGATTTCTTTCAAAATAACATGAACTCATTGTGACAGAGACTGAGTCCCAGATCTCACGGGACCCCAAAAAATGTAGGAGTAGATCTCGTAAAACACAAAACACTTGCTTCCAATAAAAGTAGAAATTTGTATTGATGACCACCCTTGAATTCGTGACACCTTTTCTTGACGCCAGTTTTACACCTTTTCAAGCGAGGCTTCGTAAGCTACGAGCACACTGCAGACTCAGCTACACTCTTCTTTTATTATTTCGGTAAACGTCATTGTAGCACAGTTTCCACATCAATCTTCGCCAACGGTCAAGCTATGTTTCACACATCAATCCTTACCTATTTAGTTTTCGAACTTAGCCATTACTGCACGTAATTTTATAATTACGATCTGATAACAAGAAAAAATTGCACGGTGCTTACTAAAAAGCGTTAGTGAAAGTATTAAATTACTCTGTTCTACATAATTAACTAAGGCATTGAGAATTACATTTTTAACACTGTGTTTTTCAATCGTCCTTGTGTAACAATAAAACAATTACAGGTATATCTAATGTCAAAAATTACAAGCTTAATCTGACGAATTTATTCCGTTTGCCGGCCGTTGGAATAACATTCCAAAGCAGTCATTATACTGACGTTCCTGTTCATTATTTCTCCATACGAAATTGTGCACTTGTTCCCAGTTGACATGGTACGTCGCGCTCGTAAAGCACTCTATCAGCCATCACGGCACGAAACTAATACACTTTGCCATGTCAGAAAATGAGCTTCGAGGGGCCACAAAACTATTCCCAAAATTAAGATCGTCAGTCACGTATCCAGCTCGGCAACAATATATTATAGTCATAAGAGTTTGGTCACAAGTGTCACATATACTCATATATTCCAGCCACGAACTACTAGGCGATGTATTATAAATGTTTGACTTTTTTCCCGGCTCGGTGGTATATATTTTTGCAGTACCAGTGGAAATGACTGAATTGTACCGGACGGAGTAATCTTAGACGGAGGACACGAGTGTAGAGTGTTTTCTTTTGGCCGAGTATATTTTAAGAATTCATGTCATTGACGCTATAGTTCCGATGTGAGGGGTGTGTGGGGGACGGGGACGGAGGGGGGTCGGTGTTCCTATATGTGGTCCCGTAGGGAAGACGTAAAAATTTGTGACGGGAAAGATGAGAAAGAGGCACATGCACACACATCTACACACGCACACTTACACACACGAGAAAATGAACGCCGCTACGGGTGCGACAAATTGGAAGGACAGGGAAGCATGCAAAAGTGCTGACGATACAATTTTTTATCTACGCTTATAGTCGTGTAGGAGAGGAAAAGAGGTCTTATCTATTTTAGCGAATTGACGTAAAAGTCGTAAACATATTTCGGCCGATGCCCTTCCTTAATAATGCGCGTATAGATTCCGTTTATTGGAACAATTTTCATCTAGAATGCTTTTCTCGTAAGAACATTGTCTGAAGCCATTAGATCTGATCATGGCTCGTGATGGAATACATACATTCATAACCACTTATTTCGTACTTCTAACGTCTCCCAGTTACACTTCAATTCGTACGGACAACTCATCGCAAAATTGAGCTATAATTTATTAACGAATCTGTATATGAAGAAAGTAATCAATGGCGGCTGCAACACCACGGATGTGGTGTAAAATTTCTTTCGTTTTTTTTTTCTCTCGCACATAGTAACCATGCCAACCGTAGCAACTCGACTACGGCATGGACCCCTAGCTTTCAATCCCGCGGAGGGTAAACGGCATAAGTAATTTCTTCATCGCAGAGATGCGTCGAGCCGCGGCTCATTTCCCCGAACGCCATACGCGCCTCCTCGCCGAGAATAGGGAAACTGGGAAGAAATCAACCTGATTTGAATTCATATTGTCATAAAAAGAATTGCCTAGAATAAGCTTATACGTGTGTGTGTGTGTGTGTGCGCGTATGTGTGTGTGTGCGTTGTGCCTATAAGCTATATAAGGCCATGCGTGTACGCATAGAAAACGTTTCTCCCTGTATTTACAACACCCCAAAGACCAGCCTATGGCCAATGGATAAAAATGGACATAATACGTGAGGTACATATTATAATTTTCTTACGTCTATTTGCTGGTTTCGTGAAAATATGCCTAGTCTTTTTCTTCGTTCAAATTTTTCAAAACAAGATGGCTGAACGCTTCGTGTCTGGAACTAAACCAAAGTAAAGCCATTTTTACGTCTTCTTAAAATAGACTGGCGCCCTCATTTTTCCGAGTTAGCATTTCCATGTATCAGCGTAAATTACTAGTGATAAGGAAAACAATCCCGGGGATGCAGATCTCGAGCTAGCCGAGCTTCGCAACGTATCTCATTTGGAGAGTCACACAAGAGAGCGAATCTAGACAAAAATACATCTAGATCTCGAAACATTTTCCATGTCCTATTATTGTCGTTCCTCTTAGGCGTCCATTTTCCTTATTTAAAGTGATCATTGGGCGAGATATAAAAGGAAAGACGCGAGCATCCGACGTGCCATTTCAAAAAGTTCCTCTGCTATAATATGATGCTGTAAATTACAAAAACCGGTTTGCATTAATGGCTAAAATGGTGGGTGGAGGGATTGAGTTCTTAAGGGGTGGTTGGGTGACGTTTAAGCTTCCGAGTTTACGTCATTTTGTTATCCCCCTCCCCCTTATGGTTTTAAGCCAACAAGACCCCCTCCACTACAGGCTTCTTGTCCTAATGTTATTTCATCTCATGTGCAAAATGCAATATTAGGAAAATTGTAAGCGTCGTACGAAAGCTGTTCAGTTTATCAGGTCGAATCAGGTATCACAATGCGGCTTGCCGATTTCGAGCTTTTTTCTTGCCATCAATGAAGTCTCATTTTTCCGTTTTCCATATCATTTTCTTAGATCTTAGAATTGGTATTTATGTCACATATGAACACGAAAAGGGTTTTTTAAATGCGCGACCAGGGAAAATGAAAACCCTGCCGTCCATTCTCTACAGGGAAACATCACGAGCCCTAGAAAAACATTCTCATTTTCATTTTCATCTTGGCCGTTTTGCTCGGGGAAATGCGCGCGGAAACTTTGTGGACGCTTTACATGCGCGCGATGCGATGGCCAAATGTGTGCAAGATTAGGAAGAGAAAGATAGGTTTTTGTTTCGCCTCTGCTCGACGTAAGAGACAGTTTGGAAATTTAGATCCTACACATCTTCCCTTCGCACTGTTAGGACTTAAATACACGTTTGTCATAGCGGGTAGTTACAATAAATTTGCGAAAGAGAAATGCGAGTGCGACTGCTCAACCCCTCCAGTCAAATAACTAAAACTAGTGTGGGGGTGTCATGGGGTGGGGCTGGCCCGAAGGAGGGTGCAAACAAATCTTCTTCTGGACTTGCAAGATTATTCCCCAAAGGATTTTATTTTGCCGAAAAAAAGTAGGTATGGGTGGGATATGAAAATAGGGGTATATATGCTAAGTGCAAAGTTTAAAGGGAAAAGGGGATGTTATATTGCTTGATATCAGACGTGGTGGGGGTTTTAACTGTACCAATCAGAATTCTCGTTTTGAAAATCTCTTGTTTCAATTGCACATATATATATAT
>QKMV01001382.1:0-16315 GCA_003287335.1 Lednia tumana
TTAGCAGTTTTACCCAGCTAAATAACAGTTTTTTTTAACTAGAGCTAATTGATTAAAAAGTAGAAACGAGTCTAAAGAAATTGATATCTTTTACATTGACTGATTTTCTTGTCGATAGTTGGCGACTTGTAGACTGGTGCACATTCAATTGGTTTTCACCTAATATCGACTAGAAATCATAAATTCCGCAGTTTTTTTAAATATCATCGTATAGCTCATAACATTTTGTTTTCGCTGTCACTTTGTGGGTGTTCTAGCGTGATAAGGAGTTCTCTAAGAAAACGATTTTCGGTAAACTAAGTCGTTGGAATGTACCGCGTGGTTTCCTGCTGTTTCGCAATTTAGCACGGTACAAGGAGGCGAAGTGGTGACATTATTTTTGACAGAAACGAGAGCTGAGCCAGCGACGTTTTCAGCACTGGAGAATTGCCCTCGACCAAAAATTTGACCTGAAAATCAACGATCAAGAATAGACCTTTTAATATTCTTAAAATTATTACTAGCCGTGTAATTGGCTTTAAAAGTTTATTCCCTGTCAAGAATAGACCTATTCCAGCCAAGAAAAGAATACTAGATATACCTACTAAGAAAAGCCACTTGGGTTGTGATTGCCCTATCCTGCCTGAGTTGAATGCCAAAGCTAATTTGATACAAATTTGGGTATTTCATACAAGCTGGCTTTGGCACTTAACACAGACAGGATAGGGAAATCATAACCCAAGTGGCTTTTCTAAGTAGGTATATCGAGTATTCTTTTCTTGGATGGAACAGGTCTATTGCACATTGGAAGGTGGCTGGACAAACCTGAATGAGACAATTGTAAAAAGGACAATTTGGTAGTAGCACCACGTCAGAGAATAACTTCCGAATGAATTATGCATTAAAAAAGCAGTTTTAGGTTTTTGATTTTCACGGTGAATCACTCCTGAAGACGGCTTTTCCAATAAACTGTTATATGCACCATCGAAATATGCAGGAAGAATCCAACGCCGTAGAAAATTACGATGCGTCCCTACACTGATGGGGTCTGAAATATTTACATAGGAAGCAAAGAATGTCATTTACATTGAACTAAAAAAATTTAAATGTAGTCCACTGCATATAATTTGAAAAGGTTCTTTTGAAATATGAAAAATTACAAATAGCAGTATGTTTCATCTTCCAATTACAAACGGCAAATATGTATGTATAAATGAAAAAAAAAACGCATTTAAAAATTACTACAGGATTGTCTTTTCATCGTTTTTATTTCCTCTCATAAAAGGTACATACATAAAGACCATCAATAACTAATTACCGATGTCACTTCAATTACTATTAATTATGGTAAAAAGTGGAAATAGGTGACACCTGAGAGGAAATCAAAATAATAATTTGCTAGCAACCGAAATCCAATGGCGACGCATAACTTTTGCTAAAGAGGAGCAAATCTTGCATTGGCACCGATATTTTGGTTCGCTTACCACATTTTAGCGCCGCAGATGAAAACTCTAAGAATCCATAGTTTTAAACCAAATTTTGAACACATTGAACCATAGAACGAACAGGGCGACGCCTTGTTTATTCTATGGTTGAACTTTATTTCTAGATTTAGACATAAGAGATATTACTATTACTATCAGAAATAGTTTTAATTACCATTTCACAAATTCAGATTAATTAGATACGTTGTTGGTTAAAAGCTGCGTAAGCTCGGCTTACTCTTAAAAAAGGTGCTTAAGCTGAGTTTACGACAGCTCACGCCCAAATGAACCACTGGGTATATAGGACGCATCACGTTGTCTGCTAATTACACGATAAATTGACCGCACCCTTCCGAATCAATCTTCAAACACCACCAACAATATACTATTTTCATAATTGCCATCCAGTGTCAATAAGGACGATTAAAATCCGTTTTGCGATGCATTTCACACGGGGGTACGTTTTTATATATTACTTATTGACTCTGGTATAGCAATAATGAAAATGGTCTGTTAATCTTTGGATGAGCTTCTTGTCAGATAGAATCAGTTCGAATCGAACATCCACCAACCAATCCGTCATCAGCGATCGCGGCGACCGAGGCGCAGAGTCAAAGTCGTACGGTGGCGTGTTCACAGCCAATTTGCAAAATGCAGCTTTATTTTGCAGCGCCCTCCAGAACTAGGGAACTCGATCGGCATATCACGTGCAAGCGAAGGGGCCAAAAGGCGTTGTCGGCCACTTTCAATGGAGCACATGCGAATATGTTGCAGGCCAATGCGGTGAATTATATTGTTGTTGTTGCGCAATATTTGCTCTAATGGGTCGAATGTGTTACAATTCGCGCCGATTAGCGGGCTGGGGTTGCATAAGGTCTATAAGCGAGACGTTGATAATGGTCTGATATCGTAACGAGATCGTGGAGGGTCCGATAGAGGTTTTCTTCTTACTGAAGGAAATGAAAAACGATTCGTTCGTACTGAAACTTTGTACTCATTTTTATTCATGAGAAATGTAATGGGTTTCGGTCGCAGAATCGCAAAAGGAAATTGAACGATTTTTTTTGCCTTTCCGTTTTTTTTCAATGAGAAAATTACTCCTGGCACGTATGTCCTTACAGTCCATGAACACGATTCAACAGACTGTGTCTGTTGTCCGGCGTCTTACTCCACGCCAATCATGATCCTGCCAAATTCTTGCGGGTCATAAAAGTAGTGCTATACACTGCACTCGTCATTGAGCACACAATAGGAGATAATCCATGACCATACACAACACTAACTATTATCTCATCAAAAATGTACAGCTAAGCTGCGATAATTCGAGAGACATTAAAAATCAGACATTGCAAAAGTTCTGGCACGGCTGGTCTAGTTCTAACGGAGCGAAATTGCGCCCCAGAGTATATGTTATACTTAGTTCGACACAGTGTACTTCACCGTTGCCATTTTAGTAATTGAGTGCCGTTATGCAATGCCAATAAATCGCGAAGGAGTTTTGAGAATAACCCAATAAAACACACATTAGTAATCTTTATGACCTATGACTCTATCATTTGTTTCGATACAATTGTGTTGCAACGTACAGCATTTAATCCGCAAGATTGTTACCTATCGCGATTAATTAAATTTATCTGCTAAAGCGTTTCAGATCACAAAGCTTACGAGTGCTACTTCCAGATGATAACTAAACTTTCTTTTATAACACGGGCGAATCTAATTTGATCATATGTCCCAAAGCCCTTGAAATTATAATTGATTGATTATGCGGTGTGTAACGACGCACTTTATTGACAACTGATCTTGTGGCACTGGTCTATTGGCGTCGGTGAATGATAGGGTGATAATGAGGATGATGATGAATCTAGCAGGGAAGAGGGGAAACCCGGTGCCTGCACGCAGCCTCCTCCTATCGAAAAGCACAAAGGAGCACCAAGCATCACCACCGTTTAACGTCCCTTGCAAAGGACGTTACAACTTAAACAGCATGGGATTCCTCCACTAATCCGTGCTATTGAGAGGTTGATTTCAAGTAAAGTGAAGCTGCTCTACTAGCTTCAAACCCTCCAGCCTCTCTCCCGAATAGAAACGGACCTTGGGATGAGTGATCATCCATACAACCTTTGGTACATCGCAATGTTGCTTAGCTTCGGTGATCTCACGAGAACCGGTGTATCCAGCATGCCAAACCATTCGGTGAAATTGTGTTTCCATGCATGTATGGAATGATGCATGTAGGCTTTAAACTACGATTCTCTGTTCATTTTTCTGCTAATAGTCCATTAGAAGGAAAGCGAAGCGGGAAAAATGTGCAACCGATCCGGAACACGAACCCGCGACCCCTCGATTATCAGTCAAGTGCTGTACCAATTAGATAACCAGGCACACATACTACTGATCCGGCGAGGCGTGGAGAAGGTGTGCCCGGTTAGCTGAGTGGTAGAGCTCTCGACTTGTGACCGAGAAGTACCGGGTAGGTATTCCGGATCAGTTGCACATTTTTCCCGCTTCGATCTCCTTCCTCCCTTCGCTGACTGATTAAAGCTTCCATCCGGAAAAGCCAAGCTCTGAAATAGTACATCGTCGAGAGACTTTATAGGTATACAAATGGCTATATAATGCCTACGAAGCCTCTCAGTAATGTACTTTTTAGGCTTACTACTACTGGGTACATTACTTTTGTACTATTGTACTAATGTAGAGGCTTTATAGGTATTATATTGGCACGTATATATCTAGATAGCATATCTAGTACATTGTATTGGTGGCACGTATATAATGTAGTGTCGATGTTCCCAAGGGTACCAACTGTTTCATTACTCATTTTTCGACAGATGCAGACTACAATATAAATGGAAATGGTGCGTAATTAAAACGGGCTGTCAAATTTTGACACTAAATGGCTGGCAGACATCCATCTGCTAACTAATGCACACTATTTATCATAAGCTATCCACCCTCGCCTAGCGATCCCTGGACTTTCTTGCACAAACCACATGAGGCCTATGCGCGTCATTTAGAGCGCCACGAAGCGAAGGCTTCGGTAAATTGACAAAAAGTTACATATATTTCAAGTCCCGGTGGCAGCTCGCGAACCCTTCGCCGAGCTTCATCTCGTGACCTCAATTGGCCTTCTGATTGACTGTAGCTAGGGAACACTACAATGTGTATTTTGTAATTTCTAATACGTGCGTTTGTATATTTTAAAAACTGTAATTGAGTGAATGTAGTCTTCAAGGTTTGTACAAGAAAAACCTAGGGACTCTAGACTAAAGTGGAAAGCTAAAAAATAGTCTTCAAGGTTTGTGCAAGAGTGGGGACTTTAGGCTAGGGTGGAACGCTTTAAGTAAATAGCCTGTGGTCTTCAAGGCTTATTCAAGAAAGCCTAAAAACTCTAGGCTTTGGTGGAAAGCTAAAAAATAGTCTTTAAAGTGTTTACAAGAAATCCAGAGATTCTAGGCCATGTGGAATTAGCCATCAAGAAATAGCCTGCCGTCTCTAAAGTTTGTGCATGGAAGCCAGAGGCTCACAAGCACGATGGAAACTGAAAAGCGTGTAAGAAATGGCCTGTATGCCCTGAACATTTCCCCCAAATGACTACAACCGGGTGGCGTGGGCTAATTGGCGCTCGGCTTAGTGCGTGGCGGGTGCGTGAGGGGCGCGTGCCGGGGCTTGAACGCGAGCTCGAACACGCAACCCTCGGCCTGCCTCGCCGCGGGTTTGCATTGACACCCTCACGACGTGCCACGGGACGGGACGGGACGGGACGGGACGGGACGGGACGGGACGGGACGGGACGGGACGGGACGGGACGAGACGAGGTAGCCTTGTAGCCACCCAGCTTATAGCTGTCTAATACCCGCTTTGATTAGGATAAACCCTCCCTGGCGGTTTGCGATTGCCATGGTTAAGCTGCCACCACCACCTCCTTGGCAATTAAAGTGCGACCCCGAATCGATAAACTCGACGCACCTCTCTTTGCGGTCCAGTCGAGTTTTGTATGATGTGTATGCAAGGAAGGAAGCAAGGAAGGAAGGAATGGGTACTGGTTAAAATAGATCAGCCCTATCAGGCTAGATAAGACTAAAGTCAGCTATACAATTCACAGGAAACTTTGCTAGTTGAAAGCGGTTGACAGCGTCGAAAGCTTTTTATCACGCTGTTTTGTTCCATCAAATTATACTAGAATAGTTTGCTGTCGTTAACTACACTAATTGGTTAACGATAGTTTTTAAAGTTGTTAAAGTTATATTTAGGTTAATGGCTACTTGAGTTGGCCAAATGAGTTTAATACAACGTTTTTTTGAACGTTTAAATCATTTTTATTCTTCCTTGTTACTTATTTACCAATACTTAAATTTAAGCTTTCGTTATGAAAAGAAACGTTTCACTTACACGTCAATTGCATTTAATAGGATTGCGAGCTTTGAAAAAGAAATATCGTGCTTTGGAGTTCTTTTTGATCGCGCAATAAAAGAGATGATATCGTTGTTTTTTACCAAGGCTTACTCCGTGAAGTAATCATGACGTATTTTGATTGAAATAGTTTTGTCATGTTATTCCAAGGCATGCATTATCTCGTGCTTATAGAAACAACTAAATATCGGTCAGTCAAGCATGCGTGTTCCAACGTGCGTTACCTCAAGCCCCATTAACGCACGCACGATGCTTTTACACGTGGATTTTTCCAATTATCACATCACACCGGCCGATCGGTGGAATACTTACAGACCAGAGGTGTGACTTTTAATAGCGGAAACGTGGTGAAGACTTCTCGTCTCTTTACTCAATTCAGCTTCCTTCAGCTAACGCATCATTCACCGAGAGGTATTTATTTCGCTGTGGGTTACCGCGGATGACCGGTCGGGATCACGGGAAATTTGAGCTTCGACTGGAGGTTACGTGTACTGTGATGGCAAGTTTAGAAATTCATTATCACACATACATACGCACACACATTTCCATGATTGCAGTGTGGATGTAGCAATAAGGTAGGATGTTGCGTGCCACGCATCATAGCGGATGCACATTCTTGCCATACACATCACTCCGACCACGAGAAAACGTACCTACTTCGTCTTGTACCATCAATCAATGCATCTTTACCTTGATTTTCCGTATCACTTTGCACATGGTCGCTAGTATAGACAGAAGCTATTACGTCTTGACATAACACGTGGTCATGCATACTGAATAATTTCGCTAAGGTTATTATGTTTTAACTGGATGTGTAGCACATGTGATGTTCTAGCGCAGGGAAACTAAACCAGGTAAATTGATATAGTAACACACTTTTAATTAGAGGAATTGATTGCTCATCGGCATCTGACAATTTGTGAGGAAAACCGGAAAAAATGTGGATACAAGGCATGTTAATTTCAACGATCATAGTATAGTATTATGGAGTGAAATTATGGAGAAATACATGTACGTAAACGTGGGCAAGAGACTTGAAGGACAGAAGGCGTAAGGCCAAACGTTATTAAATTTTTTCAGTTTTGTATTTGTATTTTTATTTATTTGATAAAACAACGCTTTCCAGAACTAGGCGTACAGCAACCGTTTGCATAGGAACGGATATACGTCTCCGCCTCTCCATTACTTTCTTATATTTCCTCCACTTACCTGCAGACGTTGTGGTCAAAATGCACTAGAATGACGCCGTAGATTGCAGAAGCTGCATTTTGCCGTACACAACGTTCGTTGGTAATTGCATTGCATATGCAGGCGGAATGGGCTGTGGTTTGGCTTCGAAAAAAGCGTAGGTATACAGGAATTGGTTCTTATCACAGCTAGTGGGTGATAAGATATTAGCAGTGGCACTTTGAAATATGTTGGACATACACAATGGTAGGGTGCTACAGTGCCTTCCTTTTGTTCTACAAGAAAACACAGTCATTCAACCAGAACTCAAACTTCGTTTACAAAAACGTACAAATATGCACGGATTATTTGGAATGTCTCTAACTAGAAGACCATGCCGTACTAATATATCTTCCTAGACATCAAGAAACCTCGCATACCGCAGTTCATTATTAATAATCGATAAAATATGCACAAGTACGTTGCATGCCGATCGACTGAAGATGAGTCAATCCTTTCGCGCGCTCAAGGGATTAAATTCATGCTCTCTCGCTTATCACGTATTTTAATTGATTTGCTGTGTACTTGATCAGGCGCCCACACTTTGCAAGTACAATTCTCCAAAGACCATTATGAGACCATCATGAGACCATCATCAGACCATCTCGTCACCTTAGTCAGAATGGAAAACACGCACACTAAGAAGAATCTCATTTCTTAATGTCGTAGTTTTATTTTTAAATTGGCTTAAATCGCACTTAACGGCAATGGCAACATCACAATGAGCTCTGAACCATGTGCTACAAAGCATCTAATGAACTAGTTCTTCGTAATTTACTTCTGATACATACGAGAAAGTAATTAGCAATATTTACACGTGAACAATTCAAGAAGACTCAAGGACTTCAGACTGTAACGATGGCTCTGCAGCAGTATATTTAAACTATTTATATACTTTCCGAAGCGCTTTGCCGCCTAAGGCTATCGCTGAGCGCATCGCGTATATTTTTGAAATCATCGACTGGAATAAGTGTTACGTTTCTGAAACCGTTGCTTGTTTTATAGATTGATTTGTTAGGTAACTATGCACGTTTCCATGTGTACGCGAATGCGCTAAATGTTTCAGCTTCTTCGCTAGATTTACAACTTTTCAATGAGCTGTCAAATACGAACTGTTTCCTTTCGATTACTTCGTACTATAATGTTGTTGTAATAGTTCAACTAGCATGCTTCTTCCCGCCTCTATCTACACTTTAGGATACATGTAATACCCTAGTGAAAACTTGCCATTGCAATCTGATTTTCTTTTATTTGCAGATTTGACATTACAAGCCAGCACGTAATGCAATAACTGTGCTGCACATCTAAAATATAGCTATTCAACAAAAATAGCCGAGGATATTATTGACCTATCAATTTGAGCCAAACAATTTGATGCGTAATTTTCGTCGCACGTGCCGCAAAGACGGCGATGAGAATTCGCTCAATTGCGTACAGTTTATCGTCTAGCATTACCGTCGCTGTTTGTTTTCGTGCAATTCCATCATCCGGCGCCGCGACGCCGTGGGGACGTCGTCACCGGCGTCGTGTTTCTATTGGCTCAGGCGTCCGATTCCATGGCGAGCATATTTCCTCGAAACAAGATGCTTGCGGCGTGGGGAGGGAAGGAAAAACAACAGAAATCGAGACATGTGACGACAATGACGGCCGATTATAAAGATTAATAAAAAATATGTTGCTTGATCGAGACGAATAAGGGTGTGGGTTTTGTGGTTAGTGTGATGCGAGTAACTTGACCGCTAGAACAGAAAAGCTGCGGTGAAAATTATATGTTCGTTCAGGCTGCATTGCTGCCATTCTGAAGCTGGTTTCACCAACTTATAATCCAAGTTTAAACTGAGTTAAATTTCGGAATAGCATTGGGAAAATGGCAAACACAAATATTATAGCAAGTTTAAGCTTGGGTTGGTTATTAGTGCAGCTCAGCTTAACGAGCATCATATTATATATTCACATTATCGTATAGTCAAAGAAACAGAAATTGACCAATAAAAGAGATAGCAGATCATTTTTGCTCCATTGAAAGTCAATAAAACAAGTTACGTTTATCTCTCTCTCAGCGACCGCTTTATGCTTCCTTGAGTACGTATGTAGGTAGGTCGTCCAGTATCATCAGTATACG
Organism: Lednia tumana; assembly: GCA_003287335.1. Lineage (NCBI taxonomy): Eukaryota > Metazoa > Arthropoda > Insecta > Plecoptera > Nemouridae > Lednia > Lednia tumana. Next base: position 9,229 of record QKMV01001382.1, read on the forward strand.
CGAGCATGTTAGGTACGCGATTTAGATAGGTACTTTATGCAATGCAGTTGTTATGACTGCATTGGACTTTCGTATGCGAGTCTATTTGAGCGTCGTTTTTCACTATGGGATTCTTTTTTACGCTTGCCCGTGGATGTTTTCTCCAACGTGTAATTTCTTCGCATCCCATCGTGCGATTCTGCTCAATTAGTCGGGCAATTTGCCGCGTGCTTTGAGCCATGCATACCCTGGTGTACTCTATGACGGCTATAATAAACAGAGAAATAGAATGTTCCATTGTGCACGTATAAGTATAGGTCTGATCGAGAGGCAGACTGTTAAATATTAACACTGTGCCTATATTTACCTCGTCAAGACAATTAGAATATTAGTAAAAGTGTAAACACCAAGAGATGGACTGAATAATATTACCCAATTACTTCAAGATGCAAAGGATTCTAGAAGAGCGTAATTTAGCAGAAGGCAAACAATTGCCAGTAAAATCCTGCTGTTTGTGAACAATGAAGAAATGGGGAAAATTTCCCGTCAGAATTATTACACTATAGATTTTCTGCGCATATGGTTCTGAGGAATTCGCGACGAGCAATTATAAATTTCGCGTTTTTCTCATTATAAATGAAACGGTGCGATGTATGAAATTTGCCTCGTAATTTAGCGTAAGGATCACTTCTGGCTGGACCTAGTTTCGCAATTTAGCACATTATTCGACGCGGTCTGAAAGATTTCAACTCATCTTTGTTAAAATAGACATGAAAGAAATATAAAAGCACAATATACGATGATGCCGTACAATATGGTACGTAACTGTCGTATACAATATATATCCAACCGAATCTTTTGTGATATATTGCATTGAACATTATAACAATGCTTATCAGTTTATCGACACATTTCATCGTCGTATTTAACGCAAATAAGTGGGGAAACAGCTGAGCTGACTATGTACCTCAAACCGTGTACGTTCAAATATCGTGGCAAATAGGACATGCCTTGAGCGAATAACGACGCCCAAACCCTATTCTATGACGGCAAAGTGACAGACCGGCGCTTCTGAACGACTGGCTAAACTCTTCAACAAGGATGGTATAGCCGAGCAAACAAACGGGTCAAGCGCAAGTACAGAAACCGAACACCCGAACTCGAAACGTGAGCCTTGGTTCTCCTGAACACAAGGCATCCACTTATCGACCAAAGATGATGTGCAGATGAGCACGGGATGAGGCAACACGTCATTAGGGCTATCAATTAGTGGGAGAAAGTCGATTTTTCGACTAGACTATACAACCAGTCAGCAATCGTAATATTGATTTTCAATCGCTATCAATTTTGCATTCATTTTTTGCTCGCCCACTTAGCCTGATTCGATGCCTAATCAAGAACCATGCCACTATTGTCGGTGAAGCTATGCAGTAACGCATTCGGAGAATCTGCCACTGAATTATTGAACAAGCATGCAATCACGTAATAACCGATCGCGAACAGGCCTATCGCACAGTGATCGCATTTTGCGAATTGAAATTCGCGAGCCGAGCGCGAGACCCTAAAACAGACAACCCAAGGATTCCACATGTGCAATTCAATGAACGCAACGTTAATGAAATCCATTGTGCTGAAACGCAACCAATACATAGAGCTTCAAAACGTAATTAAATGCACGATACTTGCGTTAATTCACCATAAAACAATCTCGGTTCATTTTTGATTTGATTCTCAACTTTTCCCGCTGCATTTTCTGACATACATTCAAAGAAATTTGCAAGCTACTGCAAAAGTCTGGACGTTTTCTTGCATGACAAGTCATAAAACCAAAGATTTTTTTTGCAGCGAAGACAAATGACGGTGGTTTTTTGTTTGCGCATTGTGGTTGAGCATGGATGAAGAAACAGCTATTTTCAACGATATCACAATCGCCAATCTATGAAACGTCGGATTTTTTTCCCTCGCCAAACAACAATTATAAAATACCTCAAAAATGATATCATTTTGCGATGAAAAAATATCGTCTGTCATGTAGTAACTCACGGTGTACGCATATCTGGCGGCCGATTATAATTTTATCCGTGAGCCAAGCCAGCTCTCTAGCCGATCGCTCTGCAGGTATCTATGGACGGGTTTGTTCTTGAACCCCGCGGATGAGCATATAGTCCTCGCAGTTATGAGGTCAAGGTAGTCTGAGTGGTTCGAGCGTGAGCTGATGCCCGATGCCTGCGGGCGACGACGTCTGCATTGCGATTGCATGTCGCCTCCTCCTTCTGAAACATTCAGATGACGAGCTAATTTATTGACTCACCAACCAGAAGTAATTTGCCGCGATTTGCTCGCTCGGACATTGTTTAGTTTCTGTTTAGCTACGTGATGTGTGTTAGGTATGCCAATGCGATGCGAACAGAAGAAGACGCCTAGAAGATACCGACGCCCATGGCAGAAATACTACCCGATGGGCGTCTCCATCTGCAAAGAAAATGCTGTAAATATGCCAATGCCTTGCAGTACATCCCATCGTATCCCGTTCTTGGCGTCTTTGAGATTGGAAGATAAGATTGAAAAGTTGATTTTATCTATACAAAAAATATTTGCTTTATATTGCGATGGAATTGTTGTGTATGTGCGTAGCAAGAGTAAGAATAATGGAAAGCTGACAATGCGTAAAATGACTCGTGGAAGAGAGAGAGAGACTTTTTGCTCACCTGCACTTTGACAGTCAAACAAATGTAATACGACCCCGCGGAAACTAATAGCAAAGTGGATGACACGTTGGTTTATAATTCCTGTGATTAACTGCCAATAAAACAGTAATTGAAACGCCAATGATTTCCAATGCTCCTCGTGTGTAACCTTCGTGCAGCGCCAGAAAGACAATAAGAAATATTTCCAATCGAACGCACACTTGGCCGCTGAAGGAATTGTCTGTCGTATTATCTAAGCATCCAACTATCGTTCTCGTAAACGTAGGTAGGTTTACGAATGCTTTTCTATGTTCTGCGGTTGATCACCGCTCACGGTGGTGCAAGCCAGCAGTTTTTTCTCTGATTCGAAAATGCTTGAACGTACGATCAAATTGAGATACTACTTCTCTCCGAGGTGAATACCTTTTTCAAAATTTCAATTATATTTTCTTATTTCTCTGATCTCTGGCAATTTCGATTAAAATTACATCTCTTGGTGCAAGAATGATTCTTCAGAACTCGCGTTGTATGAGACTCGGGTTTAAAAAACGAAAGAACGGCCACGAAGCGGTGTTACAATAGCTTTGCACGTTTTGTGCACAACTCTGGACATGATTTCTATATCGAAGAGCCAGAGAGGTTTCGTTGTAATTTGCCTCTAACAATGCAAAGTGCATCTTCTGATGCCTACCTTTTGCACACATCAATCTTTCACTCAGCCCAAGCATGTTTAATTCGCGTAATCCGCTGTGCAGAAAGTTACTCGGGAAAAATCTCGAGGTGGATTTTTCCTGAGTTTGACAGATTCGCGTGCCAAAGGAATGCCATAGAGCAGGGTGTATTAAACTTTGCTAGCTGCCAGCTTCGGAAAAATGCATGCCAGCCAGCCTGGAAAATAAAATCACAATGTTGCATTTGCATCGCATGTGCATTCGCAATGAGAAATATGACATGTCCGGTGGTGTGGTTGGCATGCTGTCTTCCCAGCTAGAGAGCTCGGCTGGATGAAATATCGAGCAAAAAGCTGAGGTGGAGTGAGGAATGACGGGAAGTATTCACACACAGTAATGAGATGTGATTCTCTTTTGAGAAATGGATCGGTAAGCTGAAAGCAACGATGGATGAAGTACACCTTGGCGAGCTGTGTCGTACAGCATCATTTCCAGGCGTGAGATATCGAAGTATTAGCGCGGAAAGATACACGTTTTATCAACGTTACTATTACTTCGAGTTCGACCACTTCGTCTTTGAGCCGAGGAAAATCGATGCTCAATAATACTGATTACAATCTGGGTTCGAATGCTGAGAAATCCACTTAAACTCCTAACGTGTCGTAAAGTTGGCTCTTTACATCTTCGGGGGACAAAAGCAAAGTCAAGAGATTACTTTAGCGAACGTTGGGACTTTAAGTGGATTTCTTAGCATTCGAACCCAATTTGATTATTTTTTTAACTAGGGCTAAGATTCGGAGATAGACATGAGTCTTATAAATGTAAAATCGTTGCTACATTTTATATCGCGTTTACACTGGAAAATATTCAGAATCGCGACCCAAAACGGAAAAACAAAAACACATCAATTCGCCCACGGATCTGTGTTGGCCCAGAAAATCAATTTTCTCGACGACATCAAAAGACAAAATAATGTACAGCTCGGAAAGTGTGCGCATGAATCATGCGCGCTAGGCGATAAACCTTTCCAAGAGAAAGACGCACTTCGCGGGCCGAGTCAAATATTTCAGCGATTGGATGCTGGTGTGCAGACGAGGGTGCGAAAAGAATACGAGAGAAAATAGACGTGACGATAAATCTGTCGGTGAAAGATCGAGAAATCTGGGAATCTCAGGGAAGCGCACTAACAGCTGAGACGTATCCGCAAAGCATAAAATATGGAAAAGTGGACGGTCCAGAAGCTGGCGACGAAAAGTGTTGAGACCTGTGGCGAAGCTTGAGCCTGTCAACTGGAAAGACATGAAATGTCTTCATGGATGTGCTACAATCATAGTATACACATTTTTGTATCTAGCATGTAATCATTCCAGGTTTCGTACCTGCAAAGTTGTCGTGAAATTTACCCTACCCTTACTTCGCGGGTGAGTTAATGTCGCCGAATTTCATTCAAATGCGAAAAAGCAGCAACGATGTTAATGTGAAGGATATTTTTATCAATTCAAAAATACTTTCAATTTTTAATACTTGTCAGCTACTATGTTAGTCACAAAGAGTAATTTCTCTTCGTCTTTAGGGTTGACAGTGTCTACCTTGCCTCCCCTGACGCTTCGCCACTGACCGAAATCAAGAAAATTCCAACAAATGAGAAAGAAACATCTGATATTTACATTCTGCCATATCATCGGGATAAGATAACACCACAACATAAGAGCTCCAATGTTTGACAAATATAAATAAAGGCACGTTAATGCACGCTAAAAAAAATAACAAGCGACGTATGCCGTTTATCTTCGGTGTGAAAGAAGTCTGCAAGATACAAAACCTCTGGAGATGACATGACAGGCCAGGAGATGAGTTCCTCTGGCCTTCAGCTGGACCAGAAACAAATTAATAACCCTTCTGTGCCCCCATGGCCAAATATCTCATCTCTTCGACCATGGCCAAAACCATCTTCAGATTGCAATTTTAAGCTCATCAGCGACTCGCAATGACTCTGAGAAACTGTGAATGACGATGATTGTCATGATAACAACAAATCTATGAGATCATTTTATTGACGGATGATGGGTCCAGTGACGTAATGATAAAAGCGAGATAAAAACGCTTCCAAGGTAAAATCGAGACACGATCGCGCGTTCAAGAAGCGAGCAGGTACAGGTAGCTCGTTCTTTGGCGGCAAAACGACGAAGAAGACCCAAGGCTGGTGGTCCGATGGTCTTGCACACCGTCGAAGGATGCCGACGTGGCGCCCGGGTGAAGGCTCAGGTCATCGTTGGGCGTCGAGGAAGACGTAGAAAAACGTACGCGAACGGGTTCGTTTTCCAGCGGCCGAGTTTCCACGTTTCGGGCTCGATTTTTCAGTCACAATGCGGGTAATCGCGCAATGATTGCAGTGAAATTAAAACCTGAAATTGGAGAGCAAAGCGTCGAGTGGCCTTCGTATGGGTTCCAAGTTTGCATTTGTAGGAACTTGGGTCGTAATCATTCCTTTGTTTACGACGGAAAAAATCATCTTCGATTTGAATAAAACCACGAACGTGCTTTTGCATCTGTTCAAAATGTTTGTACCTTAATGTTACTCAGTAGCGCGTTTCTAGGTATAAACAATTTTCCGAACATAAATAAGTATAGGCTCGTTTTTTCTTCCTAATCTTAGCACTATATATTAATGGAATAAACACTTTTGTCAGTACATTAATGTATGGGAAAATATGTTCGTATTTTATCACGAACTATAACTGTTATTAAAATCGTAATACCCATGTCTTCTCCCTAATCGTGGCACTAGTATAAAAAAAACTGTTAACTAACTGGGTGATCACTGCCCAGTTATTATTCGCCCTGAGGAAGCTTACAATATACATCGCGAAACGTTGGGAGTTTGTTTGTTAGAAGGTCTTGGCAGTGATACTCAGTTATTTAACATTTTTTTTGAAAACTATAACTGTTGGTCTCGACCGGGATTTGAACCCTCGTCCTCCGCAATTCCAGTACTGTCACATTGGCCGCTGTGCTATTGAGGATAACACTTGAAGTTGTTCTTTTAAGTCCAAATAAAATGCAATTAAATAATCAAGAATGGCAAGCTAGAACCCGCTTGTACAAAACTGATTTAAAAATCCGGGGTAAAAATCCCGGTCGAGGCCAACAAATTTAGTTTGCTCTAAAATACCAACTTAGCGCGATATTTTTTTAAAAATCTGATTTCCAACGTGGGTAATGAACGCTAATTAAAATCCTCGGCCGTTCTCAACGTTTCGTAAGCTGTTATGTCTTCTTCTTCAGATAAAAAAAAGCTTCTGGAACCTTTTAGCCCTCTGAATAAGTATAGCCTGCAAAGTTTATGAAACTTTGGGTTAAGTTTTGGTAATTTTACTTCCCATTCATTACCCATGGTTTGTGGATACTTTTTTTTTTTAATGCAGAACTAATCCTAAATTTGAGGGGTGAATTTTCACCTAAGGGACAATAATTGTGATGAAATTTCACTCCTCAGTTTTGTGGCCAGTAAACAGCTCACCATTGCGACAGCCGTCGCCCAAAATGCGAAACAACTGACAAAAAATGCCATTAGCGAATTTTAGTTTGTGTTTTCGCTCTCAAATTTGGTTAAAAATCATATATATACACAATACATATATTTAATCCTACATCTATCCTAATCTTACACTATCCTACATATAATAATACTACACTAATACAATACACTAATCCTACACATATATATATATACTCACATATAAATATATA
>QKMV01001383.1:0-16313 GCA_003287335.1 Lednia tumana
TTTCATTGGATACAAGGGTTTGACGGACTTGTGTTCAAGGGTTGGATGCAAGGGTTGGACGGAAAATTGGACCGTGTAATTCAGGCTTAAGTACTTAACTCCCCCGTTGTTAGTGGTGGTAATTTGAAGCGATTTGGGTCGGCAATGACTAAGTCAGATTGTCCACGGGTTAGCTTGCCCAAAAAAGTTGTCTCATGAATTATTACTAAAATAGACTCAAGGAGGTATTAACAGGACTACGTACTATCTGCTTTTCAAAACAATTGTCCGTAAATAACGAGGAAATGCTGTTGTACAAGCGTTGATGAGTGTACACTTGCACAAAAATTTTGGGCATGACCTAGGCACCTAAAGTCAAATGACCTAGAACCAAATATCCATTACTTTTTTTCCTGTTAGTTAGTCTTAGAGCTTATCTAGTTTTTCCTATTTTTGGACCGATTTTTTCCAAAAACTGATAGTCGTTAAATTCTTAGCTTAGGAGGTTGCAGTCGATTGGACTTTCCATTTGGGCTGGAGAGCATACACAGAAAAACATATAAGTAACGTATATGGTTTGCTCCCTCAATCTAAATAATTGTAGTTTTAGTGTTTCTCACAAGAAAATTATGAGATACTTCTTGCGTGCAATACACGAGGTGTGTGTAGCGCAATTTCTAATATTGAAGTCAGTTGGTGTACATCTAAGAAGTGGATAATTGGATCAGTAGTTTAAGGCCAGTTATTTCTTAAATAGTCCCGTTCCTGAGCAGCTCACGTGGAAGAGGGTTTCCTGCGTGCGGCCGTGAGGCTGACGACGTCGCTCAAGCTGACCAACTTCGACATTGGTGCCTTGAGGTCAAACCGTGCCGGCTCGAAACGCAAGTTGAACACGACAACTCTAACATCTCCATTGAGGAGCACCGTGAAGTTGGTCTTGGTGGTTTCCACAACAACGCCTTCGTAGACGACCCCAGAAAGCAACGGGGACAGGCTGCGAAAGGAGATTGATTTTGGTAACAAGGTAGATAACTAGCAACCATATTGTCTACAGAGTCGGCAAGAGTTAATTACCAGAGATTTGGAATAGCATTATTTGCTGATTTTTTTGTTTTTTTAGGTTCCATGACAGTGTTATTGAGTAATTTTGCTGCACAATGAGTTTTGGCTACCACGGAACAAGCACCATTTTCTTTGGCTGCACTGACGGCTGCTCTTCGCAAGGAGAAAGTCTGCTCCGAACGGGTGTGCAAGTCAGACAAATAATCTTGGACGTATTCTATAAACTCAAACTCATTGAAAGATCGAGCTAGGATATTGGATGTCAAGTCATTTTCGGGTAGGTTTGGAGTAGGAAGAAGATCCAGATCCAAATGGCGCCTGCGGACAGAAGATGAATATTGGGTAGCATATTTGCCAGTCTTTTTCAGGACGATAAATAAACGATTAGTTCAATTTTTCACCTCAACTCGGAAGAAAAAGTATCTAGTTTTATGTCATCCTGTGTTTCTGGTTTCACCGCATCTGGTTGAATTGGTTCTCTGTTTGTGCCAAGAGAGTATTTATTCATGCCTATAACACTGGAACAAAAATAAGCAATTTGAAGTAAGGAATCAACATTCCGGTAATGCTATTTACCATCCTGTTGCACGGAGGAGTAAAATTGAGGGGTAGGTAAACAGGTACTTCATATTATCAATTATCATATCCTAGATACGCTATACTTAAATTTCAAATTAAAAATACTCAGCCTCGGTAACATAATAAATGATTTTTATTTTTAATTAATTAATCCATTAACCTCAAAATACCTAGGTACTATTGCCCTTCATTAGTCTACGCTATTGCTTTTACAGTTTAAGTACCTACGTGATAGTACGTTTTGCCACTGCAAAAAGCTAGTGCACAGACGATTTGTGCAACAAATCATCAAAACACTATTTTGGTGTGCATCTCGGGGAATGTCCAGATTATTTGTAACTCATCGTACATAGATAACAGATAAACCCACGACTCTAGCCTACAGTTGCTCTAGGCAGAAGCAGCGGCAATAACACGTGTGACCCAAGGAGACCGCTAACCACGTGCTGTCTGTTGTAGGCTTTGATTTGGGTGCTAAAATCGGGTTACACGAAGTCTTCTACAGGCTTTGCAGTTCCTGTCCCTTGTTGAATTTACCTTGAATAATTTCAGTGGTAGTCACAAAAATAAGATACTAGTATTTAATTGAGCAGTGTTAATTTATTTGAATGTTTTGTAAACAATTTAAATAAGTTTTAAATTCAAATTATTAATTCGAAATTATTCGTTATTTCTTTAACCTTCACTTTCCACGTTTTCGTGCCTTTCTTTATACCTAATGGCTTTGTGTTACCTCTATTGGCATCAAAAATTGTGATACTTTCCTTCCAGTATCACAAAAAGAAAAGCTGTTGTTTCTGTAGTACCTAGAAAGTACTTAGTAAAATCATGTATTATTATTAACTATGGCTTCGCCGTAACGCTTTATTTAAACACGTTGCTGTATGAGCGTAGTATTTCTATCAAAACTTGAAAAGATAAAAACCCTGTAAAAAGTGTGAAAAAATATCAATTTTTGCCCCTGTAAATGACAAATGGCTTTTCTCCAGACGCCCAGCTCTTTTTTCTTCAACAAAATGACAGGTTACTATGAAACACGCATTCAACTGGTGTAGGGAAGAAACGGGAAATTTTGATTAAAAAAGGCTTCAAAATATTGAATTTAAAGACAAAAATTTCAGATCGCGCTCAAAATCGGAAACAATCGTCGTTGAAACAAATTAAACAGTCTTGGAAAGTTTTACAAAATACAACGCAGAACTTAGACCTGGAGAGTGTGACAAAGTTCAATTAACTCTAAAAATACCGCAAAAAGCCGATTTCCAAGAAGAAAACTGAACCGATTGCGCTCAAAATTGTGTCTCATTTACATTTGCACCTCACAAAGATGCAAGTTTCTGCAAGGTTCTTTGAAAAAGACGCAGCCGTTCGGTACGCAGACAGCGAACTAATTGGCAAAAAAGTCGATAAAATTATGAAAAATTTACTGCAATGCGAATTTCAGGATAAATATTTCATGGATTGCGCTAAAAAAGTAAGCAGGTGTAAGTTCAGAGAAAACAAAGGTTGCTGGTAAATTTCATACAAATTTATTCAGGCGTTTGGCCTACAGAGCGCGAACAAAAACAGAAAAGCGAAACAAAAAAAAGGCTCTTTTAGATGGTAAGTTAAATGAAGTCTTCGCTCCGCTCGCTACGCTCATCCAATAACAACATATATATGTAGAAACCCCGTGTTCTCGTTACACGTCAAATTTCCGAAGTTAAACGACAGTAAGCAATAAATTGATGCAGCGTAATGTACACTCACGGAAATAGGAATCAAAAATTGGCCTCGTGCACAAGTTGGGGTAAGAACCTGTTTTACACGGTCAAATTTTAAATCCGATTTCTTTGACACAAATTCAGTTTAAATATGAAATTCTTAAGACTCGTGTCTTCTGCCTAATCTCAGCACTAGTTTAAAAAAAAACTGTTAGTAATTGGGCTTAACTGCTGAGAACTTCTAACAAACTGCCACCAGTTTATATTATTACAATGTTTGTAATTTGGCTATAACTGCTGGAAGGAAAATTTCGCAAATAAATGTTTTATCCAATTTCTTTGACACAATTTCAGTTTTTTAGATAAAATTGTTACTACTCGGCAACACTTGATGGAAAGAAATTGTGTCAAATAACTTGGGCAAAAAATTTGACCGTGGAAAGCAGGCTTTAGACATTCGATTTAAAAATTGAAACTATCCTCGCTGGCAAACTCGCACTAGTACACTTTTAGCATGGTCGTCTCAATGTCATACGTACGACAATTAACCATTTTATCACTATGTAATTTAGTATACTGCTTGCGAGTTGGTGAATGTGCTAACTGCTCAGTTATGCCCACTGATTTTGCCCCTTTATTCGCAACGAGTCGCTCTACCATGAAGCCTTGTTCAACACTCCTTGCGACGTCGATGGTGGGACTTTCTCGGTGGAGGTGCCATGTAATCTCTCTCTCTCCTCCCTTCCCCACTCCCTCCTTCCCACACAACATTTTTTGACCAGAGAAAGAGGGTTGTTTTCTAGATGTTTATTTACAGAGACCAACTTTATTTAGCATCCCTGTCCATAGTGCAGAGTGGGAGTACACTGCAGAGCAATGAAGGTACCGAGTGGAGTCATGCGCTTTGTGAGAAGTCCGGTGTCCGACTGGCTCCAAAATACCCCGATGACTCATATTTATTATTTAATGGCACGATGTCATGTTGAGACCCCTTTTTTAGGTGGCAGGAGAGCCAAAGGTAAAATAGGAGATGTATTCGGTCATGTGAGGGCTCGGATTTTCAAGCCGTTTGCAAATAAAGGCGATCGCGTCGTCTTGAGTCCGACACTGCAGAGGAGCTTGTAAGCATGCTGGTCCTTGAATCTGTAGGCAAACGTGGATCATTAGCGAAAACTTTCATTCGTGAACTCTAGGCAGATATGTCTGAAGATGACGTAGTAGTCGAGTTATATAGTGGTCCTCCTGGTCATGCAGAATTAGATCATGATTTGCATTTCAAATTTGGGGTGTCCATCACAAAATACAAGACGGTAGCATAAGACATTGCCTAATAATTGCGAAAATACTTACTATCCCAAGAGGAAAAACGGACTTTGAAGAAAGAGGATACATTTGAATAATGCCATTAAGGTGAATCTAGCGGCAGCTTGAAAAACCCATTCGATTTTAAGTGGCAGATACACCAAACTTGGTTCATTTCATAAAGAAGACAACTGGCTTTCTGACAAAATGTATTTAAAATTTTAACCTTCGTTACTTTTTGTCACAGTCAGGTTTCAGCTTAAAATAGTGATAACATCACAAAAAACATAACTTTAACAAAAGGTAAAAATTTCAAATAAATGTTGTCAGAAATTCAGTTGAATTCTCTATGGACTAATTTCAGTTTGGTGTCCCTGTCACTTACAGTTTGACTGCAGCAATTAGAAAAACTTAAAATCGGACGGGTTTTTTCCAGATGCCTCTCGAACATACCTTGAGGACCGGATTCTGACCATTGGTTTATCTGTTTGGGATAAAGAAAGAACTGAAGAGAAGGAGAGGAGACGGTGACTAACGAATGTATGGGTATCAGAATACCCATACCACCTATCACCGTTCATTTCATGTATAGTAATGCATGTCCTTTGACTTTGAACCACCCTCTTTTGTCATCATCCTTTATTTTAGTATGGTTGCTCCTGTGAGCGGATTCCCTCTACTCGACAGTTTTGTCGAAGAAAAAATGAAAAAGAGAATACAGAAATATTGTTATACAATAATATTCCACACGGGCATTTTTGAACCAGTCCATAACTATTTACAGCAGATTTTTAATTAAGATTTCCGTCGAAACGAACATTGCTGGAAGCCTTATCAATCCGTTGTGCCGTTGTGACGTCCTGCAGTTACCGAACATCACAGAGTGTTGCGAATCCGTCGAGTGGCGGCAGTTCGGGCTCACACGAGGATTGCGAATTGAGCACGACGCTATCTACGGCGCAGTCGTCGCGTCGCGTCGCGTCGCGTCGCGTAGCGACTGAAACGCAGCCGACAAATGGTCAAATTGCTCCCACCTTCCGCGCGGTACGGTCAAAAGCGTTGCGATGTTCGCGGCGGACAAGAGAAAGATCGCAGCTCCAGCGATAAAATGATGCCGATCATTCTGAAACGCATGTCGACGTCGATGCACTGGATTAGTTCCCGTTTCATTTGATTGTTGCGCATTTTACATGCTATATCTGAAAAGTAATTTCCCGTAGAAAAAACTAAGATAAAACTTTATAAATTTCTAGTCAAACGTTGACGGTGAAAAAACGTTGAAAGTTCGGATGTTGCATTTCCCACTACTCAGTTATCCAAATTCAACTCCAAATCGAATGTCTGAGTTGAATTAACCGCCAGTGCTATAATTATTGTGAGACTTTTGTCTGAAGATGTGTGATTGTGGGTTTGTTTAAGTACACATTGACGAAGAGTTTTTTTATTCGGAGGCTGCATACAAAAAGGATCAGAAATGAGGCGTCTTTCTTTTCACTGGCACACTTGTCTGATTCTTCACTTATACATCTGTGGTAAGTATAAGGAAAACTGTTTTATGTTTCTGATGCTGGGCTTCAAACCCAATTAATCCACGCTCGATCGTGGTTTAAAAGTAATTTTGTTTGGCCTGTCACGGGTGCCATTTATGGAGAAACAAATCCAGACTAAACTTGGATTAATATTTGGTGAAACGCGGCCTTAGTAATATATAAGAGAGTCGAGAGTACTATCAAGGCCTTCGTGATAGTGAGTACCACGGTACTATTTGGTGGAAATATAAACGCAAGATTTAAGTCAATGATCATGGTTCAGCATAAAATAAACATAGATAGGTAACCTACTGGGCAACAACAAATGTATCTAAATGTTTGTAATAAGTGAATATACCTGGTGTTCATCTACTGAATTTGGTACCACAAAAACCCTCATCTAGCAGAAACGACCAGGAACTTTTAGATGTATTTGCATATAAACTAAATGACTACGAGGAGATACAAGGATCATGCCAAGCCAGTTCTATGTCTATCTGTTTGTAACGAACTGGCGTACACATCAAAAGAAAATTAATATATTCACTGTTTGTTTCTTAGACCTATAGCTAACGTACCTATATCTCGCAACCCGACGTTAATAAACATTCCACGTAGGAATGCAAATCGCAAATAAAAAATTACCACATCGATGTGCGTGAACCCGACTGGCGTCGTTTTTTCGAACGCGAATTCGCGCTGACGGCCTCGTAGCGTCGACGTCGTGACCAGATGGGACTACGTCGACGCCGACGCCGACGCCGATCACGCGTGAGCCGGCGTGTCATCGCGGGCGTATTATACTGCGAAATTATTATTATGTTTATTCAAATATGCACGCCATCTGATCGGCCGCATGCGGCAAATTTGAATAAGAATCAAGATGAAATAAAATGTTTAGAACGACCATACTCTAATTATATTTACGAATAATTTTAAATATTTGTATGTAACTTATGCGCAATGCAAAAAGCTTAATATTTTAAACACCTGACATTTAGTTTTAGTAAGATTTGCGACCATGCGTCTTATTCACAGTCATACCTCTGGTGGTCAGTGTGTTTTTATGAGTACCGCGATAATATCTAAACAGGCGGCTTTCGCACCTATATATTTTACTGCCTCGTGAGATCTAGGAATAAGAGCTCGTGTCAAGATAAAATATCACAACGCTCCTTTGCGTATTTCACGTAGAAATAGGTAATTCCTGCCGTCGTGGTGCTTTCCCTGTAGAAAATTTGCTATCGAATGTTGATACAATTAGTTTGTGAGCGAAAGATAACAATATGGTCTGGCTTCTCAAAATGGAAATTTCGTAGACATGGCTGGTTTTATGAACTTACATCAACAAGATTTGGGTGTGGTTATATGGAAGGGGGTCGCAGTAATTGAAACTGAATGGTAATTCAGCGATAAGAAAATCGTTTCTCGTGCGACGATCGAATATATCCTTCCCCGATTCCCAATGTAATTTTACACTTAATTTGTGTGCTAAAAAAATTTAACACGCTTATCGTATTGTAGAGACAGGTAATGGATATAGGTAACTGGTAAGAAAAAATGCGTTGGTAATACGATATTTTATTAGAGGCAATAATACATTTCTATTTGCCCATTCGCAACGAAAATTCTGTCTCACCGACAAAAAAGCTGAAAATACTTGCCTGTGAAAGTTTTGGTCGTTACAGAAGATCTGTTCTTATACGTTTAGCTGCCTTGAGTTTTCATAACGAACTTTAATTGTCAATACTTGAAGCCAGGATTAAATGGCCAAAATAACACCCACGATGGAAGGTGATTTACGTTCGTACGACAGCCCGGAATATATACCGTAAGGTTTGAATCTGCGGCTACAAAATTCTGCCTCCTTCCGTTTGCATGGATGATAGAAATTGTCATTGCTCGATGGAATTACCGAGTAAATCTGACTCAATTTGCTGCTAAGCTTGATGTCTTCTTATTGCCGCCATCAAGTTGAAGTCCCGCGCACGCGACTGACACAGATGATAATGAAACGGCCACTCACATCTGTCCTCGCCGCGTCCTCGTAACGAATACAGACGGCAATCTTATATCCCACTGCGAGAATAATGTAATCAGGCAGAGCAGCCCATCCTAGTATGCTGCAAGAGACTGCTGCTAATCTAGGGGCTTTGTCAGAATCAAATAATTGCCAATACTAGTGGAACACGATAGTTGCACGCAGAGGACGCGCGGTGGTGGAGTTTGTTAGATAGAGTCGACTATTTCCCAACAAGATTTTGCGTATGGCTACTTTTTGAAGATTGGGACGAATAAGTACGAATACGCTTACCCACGGGTCTTCTGAGACAAGGGCACTAAGTGACAATGCTATTTAGTCATCGAGCACTCGCAAGAACCTGAAAAGTTTGTATAGAGACTCTAGTTATCTTGAACAGTGCTAGCTTTATGAATGCGTATTAATATTTTTCCAAAAATAACAATCCCTGGGATATAGCTGCACCATGGCTTTCTGTTGTACGGATTCGCTCATTTAATATGAGGGAATCCGTACAAAAGGCCATGGCTGCACATACCTATGTATAGACGTGGAAACGCGAATATAAAGCATACGTATTGGCCGCTAACCTCTGTACTCGAAGTCGAGTGCAGTTCATTTACTATCTATGTCACAATGGTACTGAATTCAATTGTGTACACAATTGATTCGAACAGTGTTTTTCAGAGCTTGTAGTGCTCAGTACTACCATTGCCGGAGCAACTGCAGTCCAATAAATGATTGTATTGGTGAGTGTTGACTGAAGTAGTTGTATAGTCGCGATTCGAGCAGGGCGATATAATATTATTATATTCTCACGAACACAAAAATGGAGAGGATTGGATTGCCGTGTCTGCTCCATCTAACACTCTGCGCAATTGACTTAAGACTCTTTGAACAGCAAAATAATTTGATTTTACAATAAGGTTTCTAAGATCCTTCTATTTTGTGAACAAATGAACTCAAAGGGTGGGACTTTTTCGCATACATTTTTTTTTAAGAACAGCTTATAGTTTACTTTTGTACTGCTTTGCAACACATAAAGAATCATAAAACAACAAACTTCTTGTCTATTTACCTCTAAAGAACGAATAAACCATTGATTTGAACTTGAATTCACATACTACCCGATTAAGAGTCCCCACAGGCCACGACGCATCACTATGTATTGAATATAGATCACAACTTCTGAAGCAACGCAACCAAATTTTTTCCAGTGAACTTAAGGATGCAAATATGTATCTGTCCGGGAAATAAATTTTTAATAGCTTGAACATACGTTGACATTTCCACAGGATTAGATAAGAGTCCTACCAATTTCTATTCAATGCAATACCATGGGTGGGAGTTAGTCCTCTCAAAAGATGCCTGCTTTTAATCTCGTTGGCCTCTCATTTCCACATTAATCCGGCAGATAGGCAAGGGCGGGTAAGCTTTATTGGCTATCACCGCTCATCCATTACTAATTGAGATCACCATGGTACTATGTAGTACATGTTTGAGTTTGTCTTGCATTCGCATTTTGTCTCGCATGGCAATGATCTCCCCCAGATTACTGGACGTCGACATTCGGCTAAAACCAAAGTCGGGGAAGAGAAAACTTCCCCGTCTTAAGCCTCGCTAATCCTCTAATGCACTATGTCCATACTCAGTTGTTCTAAGCTGCTAAGACCATTGGAGTATCGACTCTGAATGGCAACGCTAAGGCGCGCATGCTGCGAACTTTCTAGACAGAAAATCGCGCTTTCATTGAAACAATCCCGAAGAAGGGTCGAAGTTGATGTTTGCTCATCGAATAATGTTGACAACAGAATGGAGAACGATTTGGATAATTAGTCACCATGATGAAAGTGAGATCATTTTCCCAGCGTATTTGGCGCGGTCCAGCGTTCTGCATGCCAAACTGGATCCCATTGAATATTATTTTGGCTACTGAAAGACATTTTAATTGACAAAACTAATTACGAACTTGCGACTCATGGGTGGAAACTTTTTTATTACAAATGACTTTTTAGATGGCTAGTTTGAAATAAATGAATTTAATTTACAAAAAACGCCAAATTGATCTCAAGAGAACTATATTTCTAATAATATGAAATGAAATGGTTTACGATGGATATTCGAGTTCTGATTCGGAACAGAACGAGGTGAGAAAATACATGGATAAAGATCAGACAAAGACTAAAAAAAAGTTAAACGAAGAAAAATACCGAAAAGAGAGAGAATGTAAGATTAGTGGCTTTATTGTGTGGAGTCGATTAGTAGTGGTATTTAATGGCAAAAATAATTCATCATTTTAATGTCGGAAGACGGCGGGCGGTTGGGACACGCTTTAACTCGCTTCAACGTCTCAGCCGCACGTTCGCGAGAATTATTGTTGTGAGTTTTCATTAGCTCTGTTTTTCTTAACTTAGCATTATTTGTCTGGCTCGGGATAATCTCCGAAAAGTAGGCCACAAGTGTGCCTTTGCCAAAAGGATTATAGGAAGTAGCAAAAGAAAGTCCTGCTTTACTTTACCGAAATCAGCGCAAACAAATGATAATAAAATGCACATGGATTACTCCTTGGCTAATCCAGGCCAATAAAGTAGAATTTTCCTCAAGTTGGGCACTCTTTGCAGATTCCCTTATAATTAGTGTTCGCTATACGGCAGTGCCGCGGCCTAGGGATGCAGGGGCCCGGTACGTGGCTCACGTTTAGTAGCCTTAATAGCGTTCGAAATAATGTTACCAATTTCGGGGGGAACAAATCTTGCATAAATACCGAGAGATAATCTAAGCTGATATTTTTTGTAATTTTTTTAAATCAGCCTATGGCAATTGGGCGGAGGTCTCCGTCAGAAATAACCGGATTTAAGCATTTCCAGTATTATGACCATTTTTCGTGGATTTCAGTGAATACCCACGTCGCACATTTGGACCTGGATTAAGCTTTTCTTATCTACACTGCACTCGAGCTTTGGCATGGCAAATCATTCGACCTAAATAAAAGTGTGGGTTGTTATTCTTACCCTCTAAATGTGGCCCTCAGTGAACCCAGGGCCCAAGAGAACCTTGGGGCCCAGCCGGCAGTTTTCCGTATAGCAGTGTGTTCACCTCTGCGGCAAGATCGTGGTGGTCCGGTCCGTACGACGAATAGGCGAGACAGGACTCGTCCGATTTCCAATGAAAGAAACGTGAAATTGCATTGTCATGATACGGAAGTCCTTGCCTTCGAAGGGTGACATCCCCTTTTTTGCTTGGACCAGGCCCTTGGAATCCAGCACAAATCTACCAATAAATCAAAACAAACAATGTAAGTTTCATACACTGCGCGACTGGGTGGCGAAATAATGTCGAACATCATAATAACATAAATGATAATATTATTATGCGCTATTGGAGGCACGCCATGGCTATACATTTGATTCATATCACAATAATCATTTCTCGACATTTTAAAACAATTTGTCTATTTCAATTTAAACTCATGTTAGCACATTTTACTACCACCATTATATTTAGTTCCAAAATAGAAACAGCGACATGATTGTCCGTTCGGGAAATGCACGGAATTGGAACCACGTTTTAATTTAAACGAAGTTCTTTTAATTATTATTCAACTTTGACGCAGTTACACTGTGCTTCGTACAATAACGACTTAAAGGTCTCTCACTTGTTTACATGTAATTCTCATTAGCGAAACAAAGTGGGTAGTACGAGGGAGGAGGGGCATTTAATGCAGATTAAATTAGCTCTTTTGCACTTGCACACATATACGTTTGTGAATGTGGTTAAAATACACCGTGACATGGAATTGTGAATGCATTTCATTTCATAGTTACTGCATTTTGCACAAAACACCCGATTTTAAATTTGTTTCTAATTTCAATTAATACGTCATTCTAACGGATATGATTTAGCCTATGTTTATTTTTGAAGGAATTCGTTTTGATTTTAATACTAAACTGAGATAGCCTTTTGCCCAACAGTCTGATTTGAAAACAGGCGGCATATACAAAAAAAAAACGCGTGAGGAATTTATTTTTATCCAAAAAACTGCGCCGTACGTGGACTAAAAGTGTTGCCATTAAAGCGACAGAAACGAGTGGCTGGCAGTTCTAGTAAAGAGAGAAGTGCAATAATAAGCTCCATCCTGCTTACAAATGGCGTAAAACCCTTCATTTTAGCTACAGATGAATTTAGCTTCTTTATAGTTCAGCTGAATGAACTACGAGGCCATATCACAGTGCTGATGTAACTTATGACGTGCAAGTTAAACAAAGAACGACTACTCTACGTTTCTTTCCCCACAAAGTTTTAAACTGACTGACGAATCGAGCCAAACAAACAATCTTTGCCATGAAGAGAAAATAGATGTGTATGGGACGGGGAGGACGAATCTTTTTATTTAATATCTCCTTTGGAACGGCTGAATAGTTCCGTTCTAGGGTGGACAAGTATCTGAGAAGTTTCCAATACATTTTATTCGGGCCATTGGAAACGTCGATAGACCGCGTAGAAGTTGCTATAAAAGCGATATAAAACCTCTGTCTTATCGTTATTCAATCATGCAGACAATAATAGGGCTTGCAATTGATCATCAAACTCTAGACCCCGTCTCGCGAAGAAAGTTGACTGCGACTTTTATTCGCATTTTGAGCATTACAGGGAAAAGTTTTATCCAAGTAAACCAGAAAATTGATTAATTGTGATAAATATCACAGACATGACTATTTAAGGCCCCAGTGCCGAATAACAGATTGTTCTTGATTCTAATTAGAAGGCCTTCCCCAAATTGCGATACTTGTAATGGAGCCAAATTAATAGAACGATTAATTAAAATTCTAAATGGCTCGAATTAAACAAAATGAAGCTAACCACATTACAGCATATAACAAGAGTTCTCGCGAATTTACAAGAAATTCAATCTCTTCGCCTATGTACCATGGTTACAAAGACCGACATAGTTTTAAAAATATACATCTGCTTGACAAGGAATACACTTTTAAAGCCAATTACACGGCTAGTAATAATTTTAAGAATGTTAAAATCCCTTCAAAAATACCTGCTTACTCGAGGATTATTATCCTTAGGAATGAAATCCTCGAGTAAGCAGGTATTTTTGAAGGGATTTTAATATTCTTAAAATACATTTGCTTATTGCATTGTTGGAAAGCATGTTTGATGATGCAAACTGCAAGAACGTGCATTCACACATCATCATGCGTTTTCCACCAAAAAAACTAAGGAAAATGCGCCTTCACGAAACAGTACGGCTATGTCTGTCAAAAAATTCCAAATGAGTTTTTAGAGTTAGACAGCTACTTTCTTTAATTTTCATCTTGGCTTTTTTTCGATTCTAAGATTTTTAGAGCAATGCGAATCTGCCTCCGCCCACTGGGATGAAGTTTCCAGCACTTATCTGTCCAGACCACACATCATATGATCAATACTTTATACACTGAGAAGTGACTTCATCTCCAATTTCCTTCACCTCGTTGATTCTCTCCCGCGTAATTACCCTTGAGACGACGCGGGAAGTTGTTTGACGCCATTAACGAGCCTGTATTGTGTTTCTTCCCGCTACAGGATGGGCGTGTGGCCTGCGAGACGTTCGTCTCTGGGTACCCGAAGCGGTGCTAGCCGGCAACTCGGTCAAGCTGGTCTGCGACTACGACTTGGAACAAGCGGCGCTCTACTCGATCAAGTGGTATCGCGGTGATGAGGAGTTCTACCGATTTGTTCCCAAGGAGGCGCCGCCGACGCGGGTCTTTCCATTGCCGGGCATAGACGTTGATGTGAGTTTGCTGGATCTATAAATTGAGTTCTTTCTCGGCAGGTTAGTTGACCTTTGCCAAAAAACGTCTCAATGATGTAAGGAGTTTAACTTCAAAAACTTCTGGCGGGATTCACGTGAATCCTAGAGACATTTGGGTTACAGATTTACTAACAAGTACAATAAGCATCGTGTCTGATGTACTATCTCATACTCATCATTTGTATCCAAGAATATCAAATTTACTAGGATTCATTGTTTTTCTCTATGGTATTCAAGCCTCAAATGCATGTCATTAATACACACTGCCATATAAAACTGTTGCAACTATAGGTCAGAGTAAAAAAATTTGAAGCGCATATTTGGAATTATTGCTTCGTGCGGTTACCACCACACTATTTTTACACGTTTTCTATGTCTTATTTATCTATTCATGGTCGACGTTTGGAAACTTAAGCCGCCAAATATCTCGGATCAAAAATATCTTGGACAATGTCATTTGGACCCATTGATAGGGCTAAGAAGCGCCAAAAAATGGAATTGAAAGGTTTATCTCGTAAAAACGTTGGTGAAACCGGCGCTAAAACTGATAACGCTAATGCCAGTGAATACGCTCCGATCTTTCGAATCTCGCCTGATGAATTCAGATCAGGAGAGGGTCTTTTATTTGCCTTCGGATAATCGGGTTCCAAAACTCACTCACTTTTATCTACCTTCGCATCGCCAGCAGTCACATGCACCCAGCAGCCGTATGGTGTGGATGTAGGGGGGAGGAGGGAGGGAGGAAACAGAAAATCCCTATGAAAAATCTATGCATGTTTAGGATTTTATTTTTTGCCAGTTTTCTACGGGAGAAATCACTCGCATGGTTGATGTATTTTTGAAATGTATGGGAGTGTGGTAAGTTATCCGTTTCTGATCTTTCAATGCGATGCCAATTCAATACTTTTCAGAAGCCGCTTTACCTATATTTATGATTTTCATGTTATTGTGAGAGCTGAAACAATTGCCACCATGAGGGCCATTCAGAAAGATTTCAGGAGCTCTAAGCGAGTTCAATTCAATGATATCCCGCGAACACTAAAACAATATCGGGAAAAACCCGGCACCTCCACTTAAATGTGCCTTGGAAAGACAGAAGAGTCAGCTATGTCAAACCAAGCGAGTTCAGTTATGATGACCACAGCCAAGAATGAAGATGAATCACGGAGTTGGAAGTGTTTCTTCAATTAAATCTACTTTGATGGTATCCGTTCATTACTTTGTCGAAGACAATCGTCACAAAAATAGAAAAACAAACGCCAGGGGGAGAAAAACGCAAGCATTGTCTTCATTGTAAAGGTACGACCATGGTATGACCGTGCTCCTTTGCTAAGCTGTTGATAATTACGTTTTGGTCTGAAGCTATTTAAAACAAAGAAAATGTTTTCAATATTTCATTCGAGAATCTCCGCTGAGGCGGGAGCTTCTTGTAACGAGATTACGTGCCCGTTTGTCAGTCTGTTAATTGCATCTTCCACAAATATCAGCTCGCGCGTAGTAATAATGGCCGAGAGAGATTGAATTTAAAGCTGTTATAAAATGTTTGCTGGATCCGCAAGCAACGCATAACCCTAACTAATACTAGGGCATCGATGTAAACCTTTATATAGACTCGTTGTTGGATAAGAGTGGTATTTATTTCAAACTTCAATAGATAGACATCAATAAAAGAAATCCATGAAAAATTTTTGACTCGGTAAATGACACGTGTCTCTTTTGCCAGTCACCTACAGTCGCCTCATTATAATCATTATTATTGTCACATATTTTAATCTCATCGGCTATAGTCTATACAGTGAGAGAGCATACTGCGTTACACCCACAAAATAGGCTCTCTGGCCATACCTTTCTGGGTTAACTGCCACCATCGCCCCTGGTAAAAAATTATGCTCTCCCAGTAAATAGAGTATAGTCGATATGAAAGTATTCTTAAAAAACGATTAGAGGTGGCGTAACATTTAGCGACACTTGTGTCACGCTGTAATAATTATTTAAGCTACCTAAATGAAAATAATCACTGAGTTCGACAGTTCGCAACAAGGATGTAAGAAAGAAAAACAACTGAATACGTTTCAATAAAAACTTTGTTACTAATTGGGTCAGAATGCTAAGAAGTCCACAAAAATTTCCCAAATTTCGCGAACTTACTGGCCACTTCTTCAGTGGCTTCTGATTTAAGAGTGCTTAGCATAGAAGGTTTTTTAATGGCCTGCCAAATTTCTAACCCTGATAAGACCGTTATATCTAGAGCTGTGAGTTTTCTTTTATTCTTGAGATGATAGTGTAATAATGCCTGGCTACTTTTCAGATTTCCAAAATTTGAACATTTTCAATTTTAA
>QKMV01001384.1:0-16311 GCA_003287335.1 Lednia tumana
TTTAGTGTCAGTTAAGTTTTCAGCAGTTTAACCCAGTTATTAACAGTTTTTTTTAAAACTATAGTGCTGAAATTAGTGAGGAGATATGAGTCTCAAAAATTTAATAAATAATCTTATCTTTTTTCTGAAATCTTTTCCCCAGTATCACCGGGGACTTGGACGGAGAGGCCCAGTTTGGAGAGTTCCCGTGGATGGTGGCACTTCTCCGAGAAGAACTGGGTGCCAATGGACTGAAGAACAACATCTACCAGTGCGGTGGTTCACTCATCCACCACCAGGTGGTTCTGACGGCAGCTCACTGTGTGGCCAAGTAAGTCATTTTTGTTGACTAGAGCTGGCCGTAGCCGCAAGGCATATTTTATTTCAGACCTGCCTATAGACAGTAAAAGACTTCAAGGGTTTGTTCAGGTAGTGACATTTGTTAGTATTAAAAGTTTCGGCTATGGTGGCACGGCCTTCATGTTCACAAATTTTATAGTTTTCTGAAGAAGGTTGTGCTATCAAGACCGAAACATCGGACAATAATTCTCTTACAGAGAGAACCGTGAATAATTTTTACCAGCTGAAAAAGTTTCTCTATGCCTGGCATTATATGGATACGTCCTCTACTTCACAAAAAAAATCCAGGTTTTTGTGAAGCTATTGGCAAAACCTTTTTTTGACTTTTATGAAAAATTGCTACTCGAGTTTTAAGAATCGTGATAAGCCCAACTTTCAAGACTATAGGCCCATAACAGTGCTCAAGTTCCATGTCTCAACAATGCTAAAGTCTTACCAAAAAATTATTATAAAATGTACATCTTGGGGTGACAATGCAAAAAATATGCAGCATTGATGTACTCCAAATTGCTTCAGCATATTGGCATTTGCAAACACGTTCACCCCCCAACATTTGGGCTGAATTTTTCTTTGTATGAGAATTATTGGATATTTTTAAAAGACCCCCTTCTTTGCAACTTTTTGTGACACCCTGACTGTCGGATAGGTACTCCCTTGTAATGCAATGCACAAGACTGCTGGAAATGGATAGCACAGGACGCGGAAGACTCATAACTAAATGCACAGAATTCCACAAGGGTATCCCATGACGATATCATTTGTCAGAATTATTGAATTCTGGTTAAACCTCATTTTATTTTCAGTATAGTCATCATAACTAAGTGTTTAAAAAATATTCTAATTAAATTCACTCATTAGTACATATAATCACAAGACAGTTGGCACATGATTTCAGAGGGTATTGGAAATGATTGTCTTTTATTGTAAGTTAAAAGTTGTGGGTAAAGAAAAATCTAAGGGCTGATAGTAAAACCCCGCAGTCTACACACCTTCATTTTTATACATGTTTAGACTTTAGAACAACTTGAACAGGGACTTGAAGCTTTGTTAGCATTTTACAGTACACTTAAATTGCTCACCTCAGCCGGAATTTGAACCGGGTCCTCTGCATGGCCAGTGCATTAACTACTATAACTGCTTTGCTACCAGGGATAGTGACAGCTGATTATGTACACCTAGAATGGGGGTTCGAATCCCACTTGAAGTGAACGATTGAGGAGTGGGCAAGAATAAAGAATGATAACATATATTTCCCTCACAGTGGTGTAGGCACCGCTCAATGTGTATTAAAAATATATATACAAACTGGGTCAGAAGCTTGTGACCCCTGGAGAAGTAGGCAACATAGTTTATGAAACAGTGGGAAGGTTAAGTGATTTTCTTAGCATTCATACCCAGTTTGTAAATCAGTTTTTTTTTTAAACTAGTCTTAAGAATCTTTATTTCATCATCAATTACAAAACACAGGTAGATGGTCACACAAGACATAAACAAGGGCAGTGTTCCTATAAGGTGGATCCTCGGCAAGAAACCACAACCCGGCCAAATATGTATTAATAGTCACATAGTTTCCATAATCAACCTTCTCTGTTGCCTTCATTTGTCGTCCTTCTCAATTCACTGTTCAGTAAATCACTCAATTTTCCACCATTCTTCCTCAATTACAACTTCTTACATCACCCCTCTCTCTTCTCCGTATTTTCTTATCTGAAATAGACACGGCTCTAAAAAATTATGTATCGTTAAAAAGTTAATTTAATTTGTGACGAATTGAACGTTGATACGTTCAGCTCCTTGCAAACTTCCCGAAGACTAAAAATGCATTCATAGGACGTTATTTACATGAGTTCCCTCCTTTTTCTTCCAGGAAAGCACCGCGAGAGCTGAAAGTGCGAGTTGGTGAATGGGACACGCAGACCAAGAACGAGCTGTTCTCGCACCAGGACCGCCAGGTCTCGCAAGTGATTGTGCACGAGGGATACTACGCAGGCGCTCTATACAACGATATCGCGCTGCTAGTGCTCGAAACGCCCGTGGATGCCGCAGAAAATATCGACACTATTTGCCTGCCACCGCAAGGACTCGTGATTGATCGTACTCGCTGCTTCGCTAGCGGTTGGGGCAAAGATGTTTTTGGTGAGCTGTGCAATGATAGCTGACCAGTATTAGATTTGCGTGTCAGAGTGCTAAACTTCGACAATATTTCCATCTCGGAAATTGAGTTTCCACCGCTAAATGTAATGGGAATCCAACTTGTCCGTGGCAGAATTATGCCTAGTCCAGCTACCTTGTTCTGAAACTTTAAATGCCAGTTCTTGCTAGATTCAAACTGAAGGGTCACATCATAGGCCTCAAACCGTTGTTGTGAAATCTCTGACTCGTGCCCATGGAAAGTCACATATGCTATGCACAGTCCAGTCGTGTATAGTGCAATATCAACTTGCGTACATGTGTGCATAGTCAAGGATTTCTCAAGAACTATATCCATAATAAATGGCATTTTAAGAAATATGGATATTTTGTAAGAATGGCATGGTGTTGTTGTTCCTTGGCTCTGATTTTTTGGGGTTCTTCAAATTTCTGCCAAAAATAAATCTTGGCCTCAAAGAAAATAGGTGATGGCTGGTGAAGTGACAGACAAAGTGTTCAAATATTTGATCAAATATTGAACAACAGGCTGTACACCAGCCTATCAGGTTGATTGGAACAAGTAAACAAATATGTTGAAAAATGAGATGCTTTTAACTTCCCATCATTATTAATTTAAATTTTAGATTACTTACTGTTGCTGTGGAGCAGATTGTTTTGTGTTTGTTTCTAGTATTAAATGCATGTGTCAAATTTAAAACACATGAAGCCCAAGTATTCAGCAGTTGCATGACGACCAGCCTTATAACTTGCACATATCTGCACTTATCCTACACAAGATTTTTTTTATCATTCACTTTGTTGTAACAGGCTAATTATCCCACAAGGACAAATTTCATACATTTTGAAGAAGTGCCGAATAGCTGGATATATTTGATTTGAAAAGATAATGATGGAGTGCAACTTACCAGCAAAGAAGCTATCCACTCTTCAAAGTTCCAGCTTCAAGCTTTTTTTAGTAGATCGTTGATGATCTTGAAGCCAAAACGTTTAGGAGTGCAGTTTCTTTCGACTTCACTATTTTTTCTAGTAAGCCGCACTCACTAAACTTTCCAAATCAAATACACGTATTATCAATTCATTACATCAAGTACATTGTTCATAAAGTTGACATAATATAAGTTGATATTTTATTTAAAGTTTCAATGTCAATATGTTGACAATCAAGGTACGGTCAGCCAATAACTAACATTTTTTGTACTCCTGTACACAGGCAAAGAGGGGCGCTACCAAGTGATCCTGAAGAAGGTGGAGATGCCCATTGTAGGGAGAGGAAAGTGCTTGAACGCTCTGCGGAAAACGCGTCTTGGGCAGTACTTTAAGCTGCACGAGAGCTTTATTTGTGCCGGTGGCGAGCCTAACAAGGACACATGCAAGGTAACTATGTTTACGATCAAAAGATTGACAACGTTTGCTTTGACCGCAAAAAAATGAGGAGTCTCCTATAAGTTTCTAAAAAAAACTGCAATTTTTTTTTAAAGGCTACAGCTTCGGAGATGTATGCGTACAATAAAAGATATTAAAAATATGGGTAGTACAGATTAAATGAATTTTGTATGTTTCAACATTTGAAGCAAGCTAAATTCTTAAGCCTAAAGCAGTGGTTCCATGAGGAAAACGCTGCAAAATAAGCAGCGATTTTGTAATTAATTTTTTTCTAGCCAATCAGAAATGCCCAATTACAACCATTTAAATAATACTCATGTCTGGTTGGCTAAACACCCAAACTTAAGGAAATATTGCGATAAATTGCACATTACACATCTCTTGCCATCCCAGCTTAAACTGGGACGTACCAGAAGCTAGAGCATGCCCTTTTACCAGGTAGATAGTAATTTAATACTAGATATTTTGGTACTATTTTAGGCAATTTTTTGTTGAAGAAAAGAAAAATGGAACTCTTTAATGAAGACAAAGTTTGTGTCCAAAATGATCAACTGTGAATTGACAATTTATCTATGCAGGGTGATGGAGGCAGTCCGCTGGTGTGCCCGCTACCAAATGATCCGCACCACTACCAGCAAGCAGGAATCGTTGCGTGGGGAATTGGCTGCGGTGAAAACCAGACTCCTGGCGTTTATGCAAATGTTGCTCTTTTCCGACGTTGGATCGATGACAAGATGAATGCATACAACTTTGGTACGGAATCATACTCGAGGCCATACTAGGAGTAGATGTTGGTAAAATGTTAAGTAGTTAGACTACAAGTGAACACAGATGGTCATTGTTTTTCTGTCCAGTCCTTAGAGTTGAAGATTGGATTTCAAACCTCAGTATTGGTACTATTTTAATAAACAATGTGTTACTTAAAGCTAAGGACTAGTTATTTATTTTACAAAAATTGTCACCAAAAAAAGTTACCTACAGTAATGGTAGAATTTCTTGTTTAGACTTTTAGAGAACGTCATATTTTTATACCTCAGAAGAGAAAAGTGAAGTACCTAGGTGTCTGTACCTGTTGTTTGAGCACAATTGTAGGATCCAGGAAACTGACCTGAATTTGCTGAAATGAAGTGAACAATGTAATAATAAAGTTTGAAGATTAGTCTGTTTGGAATAGGTGCTAGAAAATTGTCGTAAAATGGCCCATTTTATTTTTCTTGTCACATCTACATTGCCTACATATAATTTTGTACTTAAAAGACCTGCACTTTTCATTGCATTTCCAATGGGTGATCATAGAAATCATATATTATAGTGACACGGACATTTTCAACCGATTTTAATGTAAAATAATTAAGACAATTGAATTTTAAAAATTAAATTGGTATCAAAAATCAAATTGTGTACAATGTTGTTTTTATTTTCATAAAAATATTTTGTGTAAAAAGCAGATGGTCACAAGCACTAAACACACCAGTTCTTATCATTTCCATTATCAATTTAGCATGCAGGTACCTACTATAGTGCCCACAAAATTGAGAATTCTTCTCCTAAAAATTTTTTAAGCTCGCTTCTTTCATGGCCCTCTGTACGGTACTGATTCCCTTTGCTCTGAATGCCCATGAATATGTTAAAAGTGCGCCATGGAAGTGGCAAGCTTATTATAATTTCGGTGTAAGCAGTGCTTCCATGAGAAATTTGCAACCATTTTTGAAGAGCTTTTTTTTACAGCCAATCAGAAATGCCAATTTACAACAATGTAAATAATACTCGTGTCCGGTTGGCTAAGCACCAAAGTTTTTGGAAATATCGCTGCAAATCTCATGCTTTACATGTTCACAATAGCATCATTATTTCCTCCAATGAGCATTGTATTTCACATTAACCATCATCAGTGGGCTGCTTGATTTACATACATAGACTGAGTGTTGAGAGTAATCAATCAAGTTTCATTGCAAATAATATAGGATGATCATTGCATAAAAACCTCTTCAATCCACAGGTGAGGTTCTTGGTTATGGGTTGCCTGAAATTGAGATTAAATCACCTGAAATCACCGCAGTATCTTCTTTTCATACAAATACATACACATAACCTAATAAAATAATATGAAGCTTATATACTTGTCACACTTTCGGAAGAAAACAAATCATAATTATACTAAAAACAAAATTTTGTATTTCTTTGTCGCCGTTACCTGTCACATTGACGAAAATCATCTGTTTAAATGTGGCCGACATGTTTGTTGACTATGGGCAAGGTGCATTGTGGGTAAGACTTGCCAGGTGACGTCACATAATTAGAGTAAATACAAAACCGTAGTCTGATGTGCTAGTGGCGTGTAGCTGAGTGAGCTCTGTGATTTTACGCGATTTTATAATGGATAACAACAGGATACAGGTATGTAAATTATATCAATAATCGTTTTAAAATATTCTCAACAGATGCCATTAATTTGGTAAAAATTAAATAATTCCTCAATAAGATATTGCCGATTTCATATTGCTCATTGTAATACACGCTCTAGGTGGGGGGGAGAGTGAAAGACCAAGATAGTGCGTACCTAAAAATAATTATTTTTACAGATTTCGATGTTATTTTTTTTCAGTTAATCGGTGCGCCGTGTGGATACCATGGACCTTACACGTTTTTTAAAGCATTTAAATATTTTAGAAACGGGAAACATAAAATTTTATCGCTAAGTGATTTTTTCTTCATAAAATTGTGGAGTGATTTGGACTTGATTAGTATTGGTGAAGTGCAACTTTTGTGGATGGACAAAAATAGCGAGCAAATATTGGCGAGCTTGCGATTATATTTCCTGCCAGAAAATACTCCCGATGGAAGGAACGAAGATCACGGGGAGGTAAGTGACAATAATTAGGATTTTTTCAGAATGTCGGTAATTGAATCTCATTTTAATTAATTTATTGTGAACTTTTAATTTTTGTTTAGTCTCATCAATGTTACTGGGCATTTTTTTTACACCATCCGTTTCATTAAGCTTTGAGATTTAGAAGGTGTTAACATACATATATAATTAGTGGGTAATAATATTCATATCTAAAGAATAAGATCATAATTGAAGTTGTTCAGCCTTTGAATTGTTCTCTCCACGCAATTGGTCGTGAAACTGAAAGGAATGTAGAGCTCTGGGTAATTGTAAATATTCCAAAATGAGTGTTTTCTACGACGTTTACGGTCTCTTCACATAGCACTGCCGCACTGCCAAATAACATTCAGCCATTAATCATTGTTATGTAATCGTACATAGTAATGGGACTGGGAATGGGATATACGTAACATACTATTCCCAAACATGTGAGATGTTCTACTTGGATTTCAATTTTCATTAGAACAGTAGATCTTAAGTAAATTACGATTAATATTAATCGATTATCGATTAATTACAATAATTAATGATTGCACAAAATCCATCCGTCATAATTGAATCGGTGATTTTGATTTTGAATGCTGTCTGAGGCGATAACAGTTCATCCTTGAAACCTAAAGTACTATAATAGCTGTAACTATATACAACGAGCAGCCGACGCAATCGAGCTGTCGAGCAATTTTCGTGTAGTACTGAAGCATTCATGACCGAGCATGAGATCCGATCGCTTTGATTTCTACCATTTGTAAATGAATTCGAACAAATTTTAAAGCTTGAATAAATGAAGATTAATTTCGTCTTAATTAAGTTTTTATTATCTTAGCCAGTTGTCTCTCGACTTTCCTAAACTTATTTGCTTTTTGTTCAGATCTCGAATTAATTTCAAGATTCGTCTTACAGAATCTGTCCCCACTAATTACGTTCTCAACCATCCCAGTGGCTTGCGGGCCACAGTTCGTTTTCCATAGTATAATTTTCCCAAGCCATTTCCATCGTTGTTAATTAGGACCTAATGTGTAAAATGTTAAAAGTCCATATCCGATAACGGTACACTGTCGATGGGTTTCTACCCCAGCCTAAACGTACATGCTATGCCAGTCATCTCAACTCCTCTACAGCCCTTATTTATCTTTAAACGCAAAACCTGTCAAACGGGTTTTTTAGGCATTGAAGGAAGGGCATTATACCATGCTCTTTGTAATATTCCTAAAAGCAGACCTTCTATTTCACAGAAATCTGACTTGAAATGTTTATCATTTTATTTTTTATTCTTGCCTGTGTTTAATTGCGCTACATACATTACTGTTGAATGTTTTATACGTATTATAGTTACAGGTAAAAATAAACTGTTAACGATTACTTTGCATTATCAGAAGTACCTTCTTTCCGTGGGATTGATTCTCGCTTTTCGCGTGGTTTATATTTCGCGACACTGGTGGAATTTAACTCCAGTGCGCTGGTATCAAGTTTTAAATCATTGGAATTGACTAATCAGTTTCTTAAAAAAGATGGACTTGTAATTCTTGCATTCAGCCAGACATGATGATTGATACGTACGGCATCAATACTCGTATTATTTGCTTTCCTACGTTTGCATATCGTCGTAACCTTTCTGGCAATTTCAAGTTTTTCATTACACGACAAAAAATAATTACGAAGCATTAAATTAGTATCTATCTGCATTACATTTTTATCAGTAAGCTTTATCAGTCGTGTTTTGTTCCACCAAAGATTAAAATTCCGGATTAAAACAAAGCTTAAACTTTAATGTCGGAAGCGTTTATTCTGATATCTAATTATAAAATCAATACCCTTTACGAAATACGGATTCCTCAAACTTCAGAAAATATTTCCTTCCATTGTCGTCGAAAACTGTTTTTGTGACTAATGAGCCAAGCTGGTTCACACACTTATTGTTGTCGCTTCTAAACTCTTGAGTCTGATTAGAATAGTAGACGTTAACATATTTTTCTATCAAGAAACAAAAATCTTGTAAAAACATTGGCGAACGGGTCACGTAAATGCATCAATCGTAAAAACAATCATCTTGAAACATTTTTTAATATACCTACTGTATTGATATCCGGCCTTGATGAGGACTGAGGAGTGAGGACAATACCTAGAGCCTGTTTACCACCGTGTTAGGGCAAGTGAAAGCTAGTCGTTCGGATATCGTCGCCAAACTAAGATTCCTCCAACAATCTGCCTTCATAGTCGTTACGTTTATGAACATAGCCCGTAAATAGCCATTTGCCTGGCTTTGGGGGATAGCTGTTCACTCATTCTCATTTCAACGGAAACTATATGGCTCGTTGATGTACATTTATGAAACAAAAACTTTGTGTGTTTCATCGTTTACAATTAAAATGGAATCTACTTACTTTCTATGTGATACAATGTGAAAAATGTGAAAGCTAAATCGATACTTTTGGTTGAAGTATATTATCGAAAAAACAGAGCGTCTAGTTTTTTGTGTAATTGACTGTACGGCTGTTATTTTATTTTTATAATACACTTTTCATTTATGAAATGCTCAGCCGTATGTTTCCGTTAGTTTTTTTACCTACCTACTTGTTTTTGCCAAATAAGGAGGATACGGGCATCGTTTAGTTGTTGGTTCGACCAGCGATTCCGATTTTTTGATAATCATCGAATTGCACATTTCCGCGTAAACTATTTGAAACAGAAAGAATATAAAACTATAGCTACTCATTCTGTATTCTGTCTGCTCTATAAAATATAACATTCAATGTATTTGAATACGGCATTATTGTAAGTGAATTAACAGCTGTTTTCTTTCATTTATATCGTGTAGGCACGGCCTAACTACATTAATCGTTATCAATATCTAGCACGCCCTCTTATAAAAAGAAGTAAAAAATGTTTACCAGATAAACGGGTTAATCTTATACACACAAATGATCAATTTTCATCAAATTTTTTGACTACTTCCGAAATTTTTCGTATTCGTAGAATACTATATTCTCATCACCTGATGCTAAATTAACCAACATAATCAACTTTCGGCATAATTTATTTAACGTTCAATTAAATATGCTAGGCGTATTCCGGAGCAGTGGTGCACGCACATCCGATACCTACTCTCTCCCTCCCTCCCTCGCTCTCCCTTCTTGCTTGTTCTCTCTCTCGCTCGCTCTTCAATGGCTATCTTTTCAAACCAGTTGCACTGCTTTTGTGTTCCTTCACATCACAAAGCTTGCTATTGGCCTGAATCTCTAATATTGTCACCTTAGCTTTTAAACGTGGGACCGTCAATTTAATTAACAAGGTGTAAGTATTCCATTCGAACGCAAGCTCGACTATCAACCAAAATTGATTTTGGATTAGAGCTGTGAGAAATGTTGGCCCCTTTCCCCTCGGCTATACCGAAGAAGTGTTGAACGGGAATTGCAATGCAGGTCTCAGCAAGTTAGCGATGATAATTTTGCAGCTGCAGTTTCGTCGTATCGCATGACATTTGAAGTGCAAATTTGGCATATTTTTCGCTAAAGAATCTAAGGCCACAGCTTTGAAAGAGTGGCTAAATTATATCGATTTGTGCCATTTACTTTTTTAGCTACCATTTTACAATTTTAATTAATTTTTTTTCTGAAGCTAGTTTCATATTACACATTGATTGAATGAGACTTACTTTTTGATGGTTTTGGCTTACTTGCATTAATTTATTTACAAAGGTACGTAAAACTCAATCGTCACTCGGTGATTCAGTTATAATCAAGGACATAAAAGACATCTCTTCTACAACATAATCAAAACTAGGATGCCATTTCCTGCTTTTTCAGTTCTTGTGGAGTAGTAAGTATTTCCAAAGTATCCATAGTAATAAATTTTATGACAGAACCGAGCTCTTGGCAAAGGGTGTGGGGTGGGCAGGGTTGTTTTGTGAGAATGCTATCGGCTGGGGGTGAATTCTCGGCAGCCATATCAGACAAGAGCCGCTGTTGCCAGATTTTCTCTACACACGAAAAAACTAAAATAGTGATGGTTAAATTTCCATTTTTATTTCGCGCACTCTAAATGGAATTGAAATGCTGTTTACGAAACAGTCGGTAGTACTAGCACGCAAGAAAGTTCTTCTTTGCTGTTTTTTTTTAATGGGGGCCGAGCTGCTCAGCTAAGATGAATTTTTTAAATTCATGGACTTCGTTTGGCATTTGCGTGCGAAATTGAAGTACATCTGCTTTTTCCTTATCAGGAATTGAATGTCCTTATCAGTTATTTTATATTAGCATTCAGATTACATGGCTGCAATTTTCACAACACTATATTTGCCAATTCTTTACTAAATTACATTTACACCTAAATTTTATTGCCAATTCTTTACTAAATTACATTTACACCTAAATTTTATTGCCAATTTACTTCTCGATATTTATTCAGATAGGTACTATATACGAACATATTTTTTGACACGGAATATATTTTTTTATTTCGTTGATTCAGTATTTTCATTTTGTCATCTTTCCGAATTCTTGCGTTCCTTTCACGGTCGCAAAAACCTTCCGCTATGTCGTTGCCCACCCAAATATTCCGCACACCTTTTACCAACTGGCTGTGTTTACCAACATTTTTACCAACATTTCCTTTTCTTTTCCGCCATCGCTAATATTGGCAAAGAGCTAGGAACGTGGGGCAATGTTTTCTCAACCATTTGTACAGATCTCATTATCCCACCCCCTCGAGTCGGTATTGTAGTACCCCACGTCCTCCCACCACCCCGAACCCTTCTCTACTATAATTCTTTGACCCAAAACGACAGGATGGAAGGGCTCAACAAAACACAGTGTTAAACTTTTAATTTGCAATCAGTTAACATTAACAATAAAAATTACACATATTATTTTTATCGCGGATCGTGCAGTCAGCAAAAACTATGATTGTGCAGTTTACGGTTGCACAAAACGGCTGGAGCAGCTCGATTAGTGCAGGCATTTCCATCAGTTTCAGCATTTGCTTAGGACTGTCGTGGAGTCACATTATCCGACTGTAGATTGGCCAGGGTCGATCCTGATTCCTGCAGGATGTAGATTGGTTGGTATCGGCTTATCAGTTTATCAGCTATCGGTAAACTATCAATCTTTTGACGATAAGAAAGAAGAAATTACATGGCCTTTGTGCTCGTGAACAAGCATTGATACAAAAAAGAAACAAGTATAACAACAAAAGAAATTTGTACAGGACAACTGGAGAATTTAAGAGCTTAAATCATGAGCGTAGTTTGGTTGTTTTATTGCTAACACTAGGCAAAACGATGCAACGCTTTCGAAAGATTACATATTTACCTCATGAGATAAGACCTAAAATGCACATGGAAGTCGTCTAAATATAATTACCTTGTTTCAATATACTGTAAACGTAACACACAACACAATAATATGAATAATACCTCGACATTTTCAAAAGTACGAGTGTAGGTACTAAAACAAAACAAGGTGATGATTAATATACGCTGTGTTGTGCACAAATTGTTCCAAAATAGCTCTATTGAATGAAGGTCATCAAGCTAACCGACAAACTATACATAGATGGTCGATTCGGACAGAATTTTGACCTCTGAAAGTTTCTAAATCACATACGAAAAAATGGCTTGTTCGAAACTGATCAAAATAAATTCCAATAAAAAGTGTGTTTAATTTTTACGACCTTCCAGACTCAGAAGATAAAACGTCGTAAACAACGATATTTTATGCTTTCTTTTCACTTTAAATCCTTTTAGGGCTGGGAAATGAAATGGGGGGCTGATTTGTGTTTCATTTTATTTGTGAATCCTCATCAAAACTATTTAGCGGTTTTACATTAAACCGTTAGATTAAACATAATTGTCGTGCGGGGGCGTGCAGGTAATCCAAACAGCGGGCTGTGATGTTGATGTTTGTTTTGACTTTTGATTCATTCTCTCCTACTTTGGCCGGTTGCGTAGCTGCTGTGAATCGATCCTAGCACATCGCTGCACATGATATCTTGCTCAACTCAAACTAAAGTCAAACAGCCACTTTGAGCTCAGCTCGGAGAAGAGAAGAGAAGAGAAGAGAAGAGAAGAGAAGAGAAGAGAAGAGAAGTGATCGCACCGATAAGGAACTGAACTGACTCTTCGCAGCTAGATTACTTTCTAGGCCAATTATTATTGATAAAAGTTGAAAGAATTTTATAATCGCGTTCTGTGCATGATGACAATAATTATAGAGAATCGCTGAGCATCTTGATCTTGTAATAATGGTGCCGGTGGGAAGGGAGGGAGTGGAGAGTGCTCTAAAAAAATTACGGAAATAACGATACCGGACAATCAACAATGCTTAGTAAATATAGTACCTATAGTAAATATTAAATCCAATTTAATACATACATTTAGTACTTATCGATTAAATTTAGTAAAATTTCACACCATTAAAATTTAGATTTATGAACATGGCCGCTACACCAACCATACATATGCAGCCTGGACAATTTATGAACTTTCACCATTCAGTAATGGCAAGTGTCAATGCAATTAACAAACGAATCCAATTTCCACCGAATTATGTACTCATTCAAGTGACTACACGAACGAAATGGTTTTTGAGGAATGCTAAAAGACAGTTTGATAATATTTATAGAGTAACCTTTTGTAGGTCCTATTTTGTTTCGCAACGAATTTGTCAAATTACAATTATCGAATTTCGTTCAGAGTGTTTTACACTCCCCTCGCTCCTTGTCGGAAAATATGAAATGCAACTGTATACTATAAATAAGTGTAAGATTATAAGAGAGCTTGTGTGATAAAATAATTATAAATCTTATTTATGTTCATTTCAATACCTAGCCATGTGTATTTCAAATATTTATTTGATAAGGTACAATGCTCTCTTCCAAGGGATCTTATATCCCATGAAGCTATATTGGAGATATGCTTCGACGTTTATCAGGCTCATAGATATCAATATTATATCTAGAGATATTTTTGATATCAATCAATAAACTTATTCGGACTTAGAAAGCGGAAGTTGCGCACAGAAATTATAGGTAGGTTATCACTCGACTCGGATGCTGTTTCAAAAACATTTGTCTCCTGTAAAAGTGAGATTAATTTATTGTCGAGCGATGAAAACTAAGAAAGTTTTTTTTACCTCGGAACAAATGATGGGTTAAGTATGTAATTATAGTTGTTGCTAAAAGCTTAAAACATTAAATTAGTCCGTACGAGGGCCGGGTGTTCAGCGGTCCGTTAACAACCTAACAATCCGTTAACTTGTAATTACCAGGGCAACAGCCAAACAGATGCGTTCATTTTTTGGTAACGGTGTGTTAGGTTGGTGGACATACGTGGGATAAGTTACGTGGGTGGATATTGGCGTTACACTTAAAATATAACTCAGATATACAAAAAAATGACAACTGAAGAATACATTCCATTTCAAAACGCCAAACGGCTTCCAGCCAAGAAATGTTATTTTGTACAGTTGGTACAGTACTCTCAAGAAAATGTCCAAGGATACGTAAGTGCATATCTGGACAATGTCATTTGACATTCTGAAACATTTTACAGCAGGTATCTAAACTCAATGCTTCTCTTGGTTAAAAAAATGTTACCCATGCAAGTAAAACATCAACCTTGCGTTATGAGTAAACCAAACCATCGATTTTGCTCTCAAGATGTTGAATATAGGTCGTACTGAATATTATACAATTCAGTGCTTGAA
The DNA here is from genome assembly GCA_003287335.1 of Lednia tumana. Taxonomy (NCBI): domain Eukaryota; kingdom Metazoa; phylum Arthropoda; class Insecta; order Plecoptera; family Nemouridae; genus Lednia; species Lednia tumana. Next base: position 14,461 of record QKMV01001384.1, read on the forward strand.
ACAGTTTTAATGAATTCACTAAAATAAAACACTGAGTTGTTATTGCGCATGCTATTTGTAGTATCATATTTGTTGTCAGCTAAATCGCTCCGTGAATTCTCTTTTTCAATTTCATGCCCGATTTGGTATTCCGCCCGTAGCATAACATAATATGGTATTCATGAGCTTTAGTTTATTGTCGTGTTGTGTTATTGATTGTGCAAACTCCACACAGCAGATAGGTATTATGTTCCGTACGTGTAGGTTAGGTACTCAATAGCACAGCACCACGTTTATATAATTAGACAATTACCTCTCTTATCAGGCGGGATTAAAAGAATCGTAGTGCAAGCACAAAAATTAATTTCACCTGGACAGTTTTAAATGTTGATACACATTTTGCAGCTTCGTGTTATTGCTGATCGATTGCTTACGATATTCTCACGTGATAAGTCCAATTTGGTATGGTTGTATACTTACATTATGAATGATGTTACCAATGCCGTTATGATATCATCTGTTCCCCATGTATATCATCTATACGTTATATACCTAGTATATACAGGCGTCAATTTCGATTGTATAATCATCAATTGGGGAGATTAAAACAACAAATAAATCCCAGATTAAACGGCAGACATATCCAGTAAAGGTGTCCACTGTCCAGTATATGGCATTACTGCATTCCAATTAATTTGTATAATTTTTTAAAAATGGCGTTGGTCGCCGCTTGAGATCAGGAACTCACTCGGTTCTAATTTCAATTTTCGACGCTATACAATCATATTCTTCAGCTCGGTCTGATGCTGATAAACCCGACGTCGTGATAAGCTCTGTAAATACTCATAAGTCAATAGTAAAAGTACGATAATGTAGCAGTCAGCAGTAGTGCGATGTTATCATCTTGTTGCAACCATTGTTATAGCACAACGTAAAAAAATCAAAATTGACTATTTTACTCGCTGACTCTCAAATTACGACTTTGGTGGGTGGGCCGCGGATGGTGCATCAATATATTTTCTATTTGAAGTAACCAGTTCGTAATTTTTAATATGTCATCGCAAATATGTACAAATCAACAACCACTCACACGATCAAGTCAGAATAGGGATTAGTTTTGTTTGATATGTTTCAAGTAGCTATATTTCATTTGGTGGAACTTGTCGCACCCACTTTGTTCTATTTCATTTCCAATTTTTGTCCCTTCATTTTCAGGGTCTGAATTCAGAGAAGCACTGTTGAGATTTGGAGACAAACTGAATTTTGCTTAAACCTAAAACCTAAATAACTATGCAACAGCGAAAAAATCAATCTGAAAGCGAGCGTGTTGATACGGAACTACAAATATAGATCAGTTGGTTGAGAAGACGTTATATTGATCGAGCAATAATAATATTCAGAGACCGGACGATCAGTTACGGGCTATTAATTATATGAATGACATGTCATTCATACTATACGTACCCATGCAATATGACACTGGTGTTCAAACATTCAACGCATGCGACTGTACGAAAATGCTGGTCATAATAAACAATAGGCGGCAAGAAGTTTACGTTTTCGCAAGTCTGTAATGTTTCAATAGTTTTTGTTGGATTTTTCCGGACTTTTCGTACAAGCATTTGACCGCCAGGTATCATACTGTCTGTCACCAGACCAGACGTTAGCGCTGCCCCAATAGTCGGATCAGTTAGGTTGAAATGATTAAATCGTGGCCGAGTTTGTAAATGTATATAACATCGTGTAAAATCCACAAACATCTCTATAATATTACTTTTTTGAGACTCATATCTCATGACTAATTTCAGCACTATAGTTTAAAAAAAAACTGTTAATAACTGGGTTAAAATGCTGAAAACTTAACTGAAACTA
>QKMV01001385.1:0-16309 GCA_003287335.1 Lednia tumana
TTGGGGGACAATGCTTTTCTTATGGCGTTAAAAATCCCCCAATGTTGATCGCCTCTGGAACGCTAGTCGTCCATTGGTTATTATAATTACGTTATGGCGAATTCGTAGCCCCATTCAATTCCCTCTATACCTGATTATAGGCCATGCCAATATTTTGGTTTAACTAACTAAATGAATGTATTCCTAAGTAGGGATCGATCAAGGCCCTCACTTGTCCCTACCCGCAGTTTGTATGTGCTCCTGAAATGTGAACAAAGACCAGAAATATTTTAATAATCATGTTTTACACGTGTTTTCTACGAATACAGCTGTCATTGAGTGCCTTGAGGTCAAAGAATTTATGGTGCCATCAGACATAGGACTCGTATTGTTGAGTTTGTATTTTTATTTGCAGTTTTTACAATCGCACAGCATGATAAATCTAAATGTTGATGTCACTGCATTGTGCACAGGAAGCCTGTATGACGGTAATTTTTCCTTCACATCCGTAGCGAGTACTCGATGACCAATATGACCCTGCCACTGCCAGGTCAATGCACAAGCCAAGTGTCAGTCTCCATTTCCCAGCCCTTAACTTTCCAATGCCAATAATCCGAGCACGCGATCGAAAGCACATGCATACACAAGAAACACATGCACATGAAGACGGTACTTCGACGATTGTATTGATTGCATCATTTTCACGGGAAATTTTTCACCAAGATTGATATTTCATCGGTCATGCTACGACAGTACATACGACAGTACAATATTGTCGTTGGCGTTGAGGACGTAATGACATGGCAAGCAAGACGAAGCCCAATGGGAACTGGCCTCATGTTCAGACACAGAAGCAAGAGGTTACAGCATTTTATTTGACTACCTTATCAATAATGCAGCAATGCTAGTTTTAAGTTACTACTACGTATATGAGAGGAATTTTTTTATTTACTTTCTATAAATTAAAAAAATGGCAAGTAGAGTGGCAACCATGATTTGTACGTTCACGTGGCAATATTCTTTTGCTTTGATGATCATTGAAACATTTTTGTGAGAAATGACGAGATCCCCTTATCACACTGTGTCATCACAGTAGACTAAATTCCATTAGCCATCTCATCTCCGATTTAACATGCTTTAATTAACCGCTCTTTGAAATGAAAATCGACGAAATCTTACCTCCTCAAGAAATATGTCGTAATGTAGTAAAGAGCAGTTAGTGCAAACATGTTGTATTTCCATTTGTTATTTGGAGAACTAATCAAAACTTTGACTAGGAAATTCTTGAGAGTGTTAACCAAACTAAAACACATGTGTAGCTATGCCGCCGAGAAATAAATAACTTCGCTTCTTAATGAATCAGGTGAACACATAGTTATCTTATCGCAAAAAGTATAATTTGTCTTACTAACATAAATTAACAAACTGTGAAGGTACGTATTATTTACATGATTGGTTCGATAAGGATGCCATACAACAAGATTAATTGATATGATGTTGTAATATCACCGGATAATTTCATGTCACAGGAACCCGACAGCACTTTCTTCTCTCAAACTTAAAAACGGTAACCGAAATTCTTAAAACGTTATAATTTCCTAGATTCTCCTAGGGAGAAGATGGAGTGGATACTGAATACTGCTAACATCATCGACTGCAATGACTTTAATTTCATATCCAAGCCTTCAAAGTGTGACGATATAGACAAGCAATTAACACCTCAATCTCAGCTGATTGCTGATGCCTTTTTCTTGTACAGCTCAATGGATATTGAGTGATGCATAACTCACAGGAGTACTAATGATGAATATAATCTCACGAAGTTTATCAGAGGTGTATTCCAACCCGATTACTGATATAGTTTGTGAGGTTTTTTTAAGATAACAGGTCAATGTACCTTATAGTCATTATACAACTTGGTCATTGATTTTAATATTCTTAAAATTATTACTAGCCGTGTAATTGGCTTTAAAAGTTTATTCCTTGTCATGGTCATTGATTGTTAGTTGACATTATTTGCCACATTATGTACGTCTGTTTTATTCGTATGTGCCAATAGAAGATTTTATAGAGTGAAAATTACCCCGAAAATTGCCACCTGAATCTAGAAAGCGTATATGTAAAAATCGATATTTCCTAGGTAAAGTTATTTTTGCTTCCTTTAATACAAATCGATTTTGTTGGCATAGCTTTTGTGGACGTCCTTTCACTTTCAGATGTTTAAATATCAGTAGCTACAACTTATGTGAAATTTTTGAAACTCCTCCCCCCTGAAAAGCCACCGGGTTTGGAAGCTCGTTGTGGTCCATGGCCAAAAAAAAAAAAAAATTCCACTTCACGAGAAAACACAATTAACCCCAATATGGACTGGTGGATGTTTACAGTCGTTGTTGGGCGTTCGTTTTTTCTACGGCTGAGATGGACGGGGATGACATTTTTGGTATTAAAAAGAAAAGGGGTAGATATTTTCAATGCCATGGGTGAAGCTTCAATTGAAAGAATCAGTCTTGAAAAAAAGTTCACCAGATCAAAACTGCACTCAAACACAATTATCTATTTGCACAGGGACAAGAGTGGTAATGTACGCTTCTCGACCCTCTCATACTTTCAAGAAAAATTATTAAAATATTTATTTTATGAATATACTGCACAAACTATAGAGTCCACATTAGTAACGTGTACGCGTCGAAGCCCTGAGCACGGTTATTCGGCGACATATTTTAGCTAAATTGAACACCATGAAATATGAACACGAAAAATAAAACGTTATAAGCACTTACTTTTGTATGGAGCCCGTTGGACAATGTAATCTCTTAAAAAAGATTGTGAAAAGTACAGAAAAAGTGAACATCCGAAATGGTTTTATTTATACACTGACATTCTTCGATAAAAAAAATGCATGTATAATAGTCTCACACAGCCTAAAATCCTTATGTTATGTCATAACCTTTTTACCCTAGCCAATGTCCAAAAACGATATTTTTCATCTATTGAGGGCCGGTATAGCAATTTCCCAACTGCTTCCAAACTATTTTATCCTCCAAGCAACCCAGTGACCACCATGGTGGCAACCAACCAGCTGCTTTTGTTTCCAAGTTGTTCGGAAGATAAGAAGTTTGGACATTATTATACCGGCCCTTACTCAAATTAAATCATTCAAATTGTAAAGACATACGCAATTACTTACAAGTAAAATACATCCAAAAATAATCCTCTTGGTACAATCCCATGTTTAGACCATTGTGGTCTACAAGGTGTTTGCAAGAAAGCCATAGGGCTAGTCTAGGGGCAGTTGGGCTAGGGTAAAAAGCTTATAAGAGCCAGTTTTTCCGTTAAATCTTAACGGTCCGTTAGAAACAGAATCAAGGTATCTGATTGGCTATTGCCATGGTAATAACAAGTTAACAGACCGTCAGATTCTTAACGGGCCACTGAAAAACCGGTCCTTAGAGTGTCAGTAGACCTCACATGTGTATAGACCTCACATCAAATGATCACATCATGATCAAATCAGATCAAATGTAGGGCATACATTGCTTGCATTAGATTTCACAAAAATCACCGATACTGCCTACGTCTGTCGTCTAACCGCACCGGAGTTCGAAACCGGGACGCCTGACGTATTACTTGCACATGGGTGACTATGCTAATGTTGCGCTGGTGCAAAGTGGGCCGATCACTGACGACGTCGTCCGACGCAAAGTCATAAGGAAACACACAAGTTGCTAAGCCAATGGGAAAGTAGAAATCACGGACTACACCTTATTTGGGATCCATCCACGTCTTGCCTCTTGTATGCTTAGTAGGTGTAGGCTATCACGTGACCACAGTCTGGTCCATATTCCAGTCAACAGATTATATTCTTGGCATGAGCGGCTGGTTACTGGTTAGACTCTCGAGATGGTTCTGAATCTTGATTCACTTTTGTAGACCTGACATTTCGTTGGCATTGCAAGAGTGATAGTTTTCTTGCCATAAATAAAAGAAACTTCGTTTTTCTTTTGCCGTTTTGCCATTATATTGTGTAAATTTTGTCCTTCGGACAGTATTATGTATTTTACACTCAATGGTCGTCGAAAAAAAAACGCGAGCTAGTTCGTATATGTTGCGTTTATGTCGCTGTCGCCAGAAATCGGGGTATGTCATGGCAAGCTTTTAGAATGGGTAAATTCCCTCCGGCAGTGACAGCTCCAAATAAACGCACTGTATATATAGAGAAGTAACAGTAACAATTACTTACAATTACATGGAGAAGTGGCTGACGACTGTTTTATTGAATGTAGGCCTATTTCAAGATGACCAGTCATAATGCAGTCCCTCTTCACACTTAGAGCAATACAGCCAGGAAATCCGTCATCAAACTCGATTTAGTTTGAATGAACAATTTAAATAATTATCAACGATCGGACTAGTAGAGAATAATTGCACAAGTCAAGGTCTTTGAAAGCATGACAATGATAAATGAACCAAACCATGCGATTCAAACAAAATTCCGACTCATCATTAAAAATCAATGACGGCGTCGCTATACAATTTTGATATTTTGTCATGCCCAATTAATGTATCACAAAGGTCATTATATAAATAGGTGTGTGTCCTTCTTAGCAGCGTTTTCGTAAAAAATGAAAATGCAGGCAATGAACTAAAATCGCAAGTATGAAATAGCATCAGAAAACGATATCTGCAGCCTTTGTCTCCTAGCATCACCTTTTAACTCGATTTTTTTTAAATGTTAAGACTACTTCCATAGGATACACAATATGGCATAACGGTTGTGATACAACAATACGTTCGAAAGCGAAGTATCATTAATCAATTGGATAATCAAGAGATCGTCGACCCAGGCACTTCACTTGCCAGTTGCCAGTGCATTTTCTGTTGGCCTTTCAGCTTTATAAATCGTGGTCTCGTTGGGTTTTCATGTATGCCATCAGCGTTGGGTGTACTTTGACTCGATGGTCTGTATGTCATGTAAAATGGCAAACTAAGGTCAAGTGCCTAGTCTCTAATTAGTGTCTGCTTTCATGCTAGAAACGACCGCATTAGATTGTACAAACCGCCTTCACACAGTAAATCATGTAATTGGTTTCTCTCTCTACCAATTGATACAGTTATGTACGAACTGTGACAAATCTTAAACTATCTTTCATACGCCTCAAATTATTCACTCCAAAATAGTGCATTTCAATTCGTCTATTGTTCGGCCGTTCGGCTAATTAGATTGGCCCTGAAATCTACAGTCTTTCTACTAAAGCCGTGTCTGAAGGCGATTTTGATTATTATTTAAACAGAAAAAAAGCGAAAAAGAGTTCGGCTGACGCGATCATTTTCTTCTATACGTTGATAGCTTGTAATTTTGTTGGTTCGTGCTTTGAAAACAGCCGTTTTGCAACATGCTTTACTTTTTGTAGCAAGTTTTATCTAGCAGGTAAAATATTAGTATTCCAGTTACCCTTGAATAGCTTTTGTACACCTAATTGTTTCGAAATGCAGTTTAACCGTTTTCCAAGACGTGGTGCCTCCCAGTCATCGAGATGCAAAATAATACACCTCAGTCTCAACGTCTCATACACCTATATATATTGCAGGTCTATATTTCGAATCCCTGTAAATAGTTTCGCTATCACAAACATCAAAACAATGTCAATATTGATCATGATCACCCACAGTACAGGTGTCAGATCATGGACGGTGTCTGATCATTTCAATTCGGACAAAAGAAATGGAAAGTATGTAATTTAAAGTCATACGGCATTTATTTTACAGGATGGTCACCACTTACCAGTCACCAAAAATGACTAGAATCAATAGCAATGCAACATATATTGAATTGAAAATCTCACTATCTCGGCACTGAACACGGTAGTATAGCATAGATTAGGCTGTTTGAATACGATCCAAGAGTACAATTCTGAAGCGGTTCATTTCGAAACAACCTTGCTTTTTATGAAGTAGGTAACTGGAATGCGGTACCAATTGCGTTGAGTGACGTAATCCACAACAAATAATTAACGTAATTGAAACCTAATCGGTTTTAGTTTTTAAGCTATTCTTATTCAAATGAGCTCGTATTTTATCAAGTCGAGATGATAGAACGGAATACTTTCATAAAGATCTTTAAACGACGATTCGGTAGGATTCGCACCCACAACTATAAAAAGTATTAACCGAGTGAACATGAAGCTCATACAATTGAAATCCAACTGGAGGCTATAGACGTGAATAATATTTTAAGAGATCAATTGTAAACAGGTTATGCAACCGTGATTTTTAAAGAGCTTCTTCTATTCTCCAGTCTGTATTTTCTGTTCTTTCAGTCCTGCCAGGCAAATTACACGCGCCCGTCGCTCAAAGTGCAGCTAACTTCACTCAACTGCAAGACAACATTGAATGATATTTTGTTACAGCGCATCACATTTCAAGGAAATGCATATGCTATCCATATAAGTAGATAGCTAAAGACATGCAAATGCCTTATGAATATACCTTGATGTTGCGTGACCATGAAATAGTATTTGATTCCTTAAAACTAGTTTATTTAATGAAATCGGGGCCAATGACTCAACTCAACTGTACTAATTAACATCTTAATGTAATGATAATTAATCCATGTGGGCAAAACGGTTTATATTTAACCATTGCATGTGAATGTCGTGTCGTGGGTATTGACTAAATCGCCCATTGTTTCTCATCATCCTACACATATGCGGCGTCATCTGGGTCTTCCATCGCATGATACATCCATGCAAGCCCTACTACACAGCATCGGAGAACCGGTCCATCTGTGGCCTCTGCCTATAAAATATCACCTTTTGGCTTTTTATGGCTACATTCTGCATGAGTTTAGACCTTGCTGCCAAGTCTATGCCTAGGCATATTCGCAACGCATGAATACTAATATATGTAGTTTTATTTGAGCTTTACTGTAAGAAAATTCTACGTTGTGTCGTCGGTTTTGGGTAAAACAAGTAGGTAATGCAAATTTTAATAAACTGTATTTGTAATTTTGTTTCTCGGCTTGAACTTTGAACTTTTTATCACGCGTGGCCTTGCGACTTCGGAAGAGATTTGCATTTTGCTTGCATCATTTGACAGGTCATCGACGATCTAGATGGCATGCTAAAAAGTGGACATCTGAAGTCAACCACCGAATCGTGGTCAAGTTTTCCAGACACTCATTTTTATAAAAAATACTCACGTCCACTTCGATTGAGTTCTTTTGATGATCGCAATAATTTATCACTTCCCCCTATTATCTGAGTACAGAGACATGCCCCAGGCTGGTACTGTAATCTTTGGACGTGCTCTTCTCTCATCGGCCATCAGTCCAGCAAAAATAGCAACTTTATTTCATGCGTACCCCCTTGCAAACTACCGATACAACGCATGAAATATGACACTTTGATTTGACTTTACTCGTCATTCAGTTTGCCTGTCGACATGTGCGTTTTCCTTTTTCTTGTCCCTATATTATTAATCGTTTTGCGATTGAAAACACTCCAACTAAAGATAACTTTTTGGTAAACGAATGTGCAAATATTAAAACACGTGTAGCATTGCATTTATCATTTTATGGTATGGCAGCTATCTTGTGATCCAAGAAATAAGATTATCTTAAATGCAGACACGACATCAAGTGTAGTGTGGCTCGTTTCCATAATCGAGCATATAGCCTTAGATTTGTTTGCCTTTCCGTGGTTATGTTAACGGGGCAGATAGATTATTATGATATGTTGCGTAAAAAGCAAGAGGCTCTATATTATAACCCTCAGTTATACTAGAAAGCGACACTCTATTCGTATTTGTAACCGAAGAATTACCGTCCCTACAGAGAAATTCCGTCAGGGGAATATCTTGTGGACTGACCTAATTTTGATGCTAAACTTTTACTCTTCAATTTGCTATTTGTGTTGTTTTATTGCGGAATTAAATATAAGCCTAATTATTTTTAAACGAGATAATTAGTTGCTCTTTGCGCCCCAAAGCAATTATAGTATGTATACGCATCGAGTGCGTAATGCAAATCAGCGCGTGGATTGAAGACGTCGAATCGGCATTTTCATTCGTGAACACGCAGAACATTTAGCGGACACGAATGTTACACGGCTAACACGTAGGAATTGTTCAACACGCAAAAAGACTCAGTGTTTTTGTGTGTTCGAAATTCAAATTGGATTGTTTCAAGCGTAGCCACAAGATACTGTCTGAACCTTTCTCAAGTACATGCAACGTAGGCTACATAGGTATAATATTATGCACTTGCGTTCCCGAGTGAATACCTCGTGCACTGCACTTGGCTGTGACATTCACAGCCAACACAGGTTTCGATTCATTACCAGACATCCATCACATGTTCAATATAACCATTAACCATAGAATACTTCTTTGATATTTCTCTCTCTCTCTCTCACTCGTATTTAAAAAATGACACTTATAATGCACTTGGCAAAGACATAGTGTACCACGGCAATAGAGCAGTTTTTATGGTGAAAACTGTTTTATTTTGGCGTTGAGTTATTAGCAAGAAAAAAGTCCTGAAAATCTGATAAAATCTGGACGTTGTATTCAATCATACTATACACAATCATTGTCGTTTCTTTCAAACTAAAGGCATGCGTTAAAAATGATATTGCCACGAATTGATTGTTTTGAATAGAATAATACAAAATGATTCGACCAGTAGGTACTATTTCTTTGAGAAGAACAGAGTGCACTCAACTGGCTCGTAATGAGGCTAGCAATCAGTCCACGTTTTTGCCCATCGTCAGTGCTGCATCCAAGCACAATTAAACCAGGCATAAGCCGTGACGAGGAATCTTAGCGCTACCACACCTTGCTCAGAACCGAACGAGAGAAGAGAATATAATCTAACCTGCGTGCATTCATTTGTTTAGAAGTACGTGGAATAATATTTTAGTCTGCACCTACAACCGATAGCATGAACATGTGACAGTTATTTTTTCCTATCACACTGACGGTCAAGGCACTGAAAATGTTGCCTACAACTTACAAGTTGCAATTTACTTCAAATGCAAATAGGCTAATAACAATCCCATCTCGTATTTTGAATATCAAGCCCAAATACTATTTACGGTATATTTAATGCTTCCTTTGATGTTCTCGTCTGCGATATTGGGCCACATGTTTTGTCTGACATTTCAAATTTTCTATTTTGTTTAGCGTGTTCTCAAATATTCTTCACATTCTCAAGAACAAGACATGTACTATAGTCTTTCTACCGTATCGTGCCGTAATTACCTATAGTACCTCTCATAAGCGACGGGTGATTTTACTCCTAATGACGATTACGTTGGTTGAATGCAACAATGGATTATTAGAAAAAACCTCTACACAAATTCCTAGTCCTGCACAATTATTGACCAGGTTTCCACGTTTGTTTGTCTCGTGATCAATAATTCAATATGATTACCACGTGACGCGATTGATAACTGAGCTATTGTATTCGACACCAGCGAAAGTTTCACCAGGAGGAGTTTGTGTTAACGTTTACAAATGGAAATAGAGAGTTCGAATGCATCGAAAGAAATTAAGATTATACCACGGTTCATGCATAGAAGGTTTTTAGGGGTCGAGAGTCTTTCAGAAAACGTGTTTGTTTTGTGGCAAATTAAATTGCTGTTCATATTTACAATCGCGGTACAAAACAAACCCCCAAAACATCTAGCTAGCCATGTTATACATATAGGCGCCATACTTATAAGTATATACCCCTCGTATCACGTCAAGGTTAGCTTTGACCTGCGTGTTCAAAATTCAATCTATAACTCACCCGCAAGTACAAATCTCGCAGACGCATTGTTCCTTGAGGAGTTTCGTGGCGCTGGCGAAGGCGTCCTTCTTCGCCGTCTTGCTATCTCCCTTTTGATTGGTTGTCTTCACCTTGTGTCTCTCCCCATCATCGGTAATCGTCGTCGACGTCGTCGAGCTTTGCTGAGTCGTCGATTGTTTGCTTATCGATTGTTGACTTGATGACTGTTGAAGCACTGAAGAAGATGATGAACTCTCCTGGACAAAGCCTTGGTTCAATTCGCTCACGTTTGATGTACGGTTGTTTCTATCTTTTTCTCCTAAAGTTGAACTGATTTCGGTGATCTCTACACGGCTGTCGTTGTTGCCGTCTTTCAGAGATACTCCGGAGCCTAGGTCGTGAACTTCGCCGGATATAACACCAGTTTGATAGGTTTTGGACGTCGTGCCCACGAGCTGCTCAGTCATTTTGCTGCTTTTGATGCTTTTCTGACTGGAAGACTTGACGATACTCGATGTGGAACTAGACGAGATATTTTGACTGTGCGATTGGATGGCCGACGATGCTCCATCCATGTGCTGAACGCTACTGTCAGATCCTCCGAAGTTTTGCACTAAGGATGAGACGTTGCCCGTGGACAGATCGCCAAATGATATTTGGGATATGTTTTGAGAGAAATCTGAACTTCCAGATGTGTCTAAGTTTGACGACAGTCTAGAGATATTTTGATTAAATCCGACTGATTTCCCCGATGTTTCGATATTGGAAGATCGCTGGGTTAAGTTTTTCGATGTTACTCCAGCCGTCTCGACGGCCGTTGATGATTGCGAGACACTTTGCGAGGAGATGCCCGATGTCTTACTGCTCACCGACCTTTGCGACACATTTTGGGACGATGTACCCGACATCTCTGCGCTCGATCTTAGCGACGACACCCCGGACGTTTCTGTGCTACTAGAGGACATCTGCGACACTTGTTGTGCTGAGCTAGCTGACATCTGAGAGCTCGAAGACATTTCAGAGACGTTTTGTGAATATCCTGAAGTCGATTCCGATCCGCCAGCTATTGACATGGTAGATCGATTACCGCCTCCATCGCTGATCATCGACGTCGTACTCTTCTTTGAGACGACTTCACTGCTAGACTTGCTTCGCACTACCGAACTGCTAGAGGATTCAGTCACGGCACTGGAGGATGAGCCCATTGTGGTGCTACCAGAAACCATTCTCGTCGAAGTTCCACCGGTGCTACCTTCAGATATCATGCTAGTGGAAGTTACACCGGTGCTGCCTCCAGAAATCATACTGGAGGAAACGCCTGACGTTTCACTCGACTCTACGGTGCTATTTGACGATAGTGCTCCATTAGCACCTTCAACTACGTAATGCTTAGTGGCAATATCCGGCCCCTCTACAGTATAACGAGTTGTAGCACCGTTTGTGCCATCAACGTAATATGTAGTTATCCCATCGGCACCGGTCACCATACGCGAGGTCGACGCCTCGCCGGCGTCCGAACTAGAAACGACGCCGGTTTGAACCGCACTCGACGAAGAGGACTTTTGAATTTTTGAAGATCTTGTCATAACGCTACTACTCGTTGATTTTACCAGAGTAGTAAACGATTGCTTTTTCACTGTTTCAGATTTACTGGTCGACGCAGTTTCCGTTTTACCTTTGCTAACTGTCACACTTTTCGTAGACGTCGCCGTCTTTCCTTTAGCGCCACCACTAGAAGTGGCACCTCCGCCTTTTTTAGTAACTGTCATTTTTATTTTTATTTAAAACAAATACACTTGTAAACGTCACACGCTTGCTAGTTGCTCTACGATAAATGTGTGCTGCGTTGAAAGCCGACTGCCTTTGCGAAAGGCATCTTGTGAAGTGAGCTGCCCGCGGAGCACTCTCGGCGGCCTTCTACCGCCTATCTACGCGATGCTCTCACCACACGTCCCATCTCGGCCAATCACGAGACGCCAATCTTGCCCACGTAATTTCACAACAAACAAACCAGGCGAGACAACAATGCTACGAGGAGGCTGCGTTGCAATTGCATCTCGACTCGGTCGTGCAAAAAAAAAACAAGATCTCCCTATTTGGGGACGTAATGTCGCCTGGTAACACCCATGATGGCTCGTTGGTGCACCACGGTCACCGTCACTCGCCCCATGTCCAGTAGTAGTGAATGAGGACAAATTACAACAGGCTTGACTTTTGATCTTGTTTTGGTCAAACTTTTAAATTGTGACCCTGCTGTGCTGGATAATGGCTGGATGACGTCGCTGAGTCGATTGAATGTGGGCGATATTCATGCTAGAGCTACGTCACTTTATGTATTCAACAATATACGTCACGAATGTGTGGAGTCTTCACTCTTCACACTGGATGATTTGCATCGGCTCGTGTTGCTGGCCAGTCGAACGGAAATAATGATACGTAACACGTAATGGAATTAGAAATGTAACACGATGGTCACTTTTTTACCATAGCGCAACTTTGATTTTGTGCTGAGTAGTTAACATCAATCACTTCTACTAGAAACTATAAATAATTCGATGCGCTTGCATTAAAATGCAATGACACATGACCAGGTGTTTTAAAAGCCCCGTAAATGCACACAAGTAGATTCTACGTAAAGCAATGTAGAGTGTAGACCAAGGATAACTATACTAGCCATGTAAAATTCTAACCACCCATAACTTTGAGAAAACATTCCGCGTGATTTAAAAACTCGTACTGTCGTACGATAAGAAATCACGTGACGCCTGTTAAATACCATATACGTCATCCTAGGTCGAACGCACACACAGCACTGTTGTTGTTGTCACCTAGTTCGGAGTTCCTCTCCATTGTTATGGTTACCCTTTCCTGGCAGCCCAAGGCGCAGGGTTGAGTGCCAATGCCACAAGTATCGTAACGTTCACGCATGCTCAGTGATATACCGGCCTAGTTTCATTTTCCGATACATGAACGACCTAACAATAGTCGGAAAATCAGAACTTTTCATTTCCTGGAAAGTGTAGGCAATACGAGTTTCAGTTTGAAATATATACCTAGTTGTCTCGTACCAAATAAGGCACCGCTTCATCACAAGTGCCACAACATAACCACGCTTACGATGGATCATCGGCAATGAACTAATTAATTATTCAAATTTATTTTATTCGGGCGGGCGAAGCCATGTATTTTAATTTTTCGTATACTTACTGCCAGTCAGCATTACGGAGGTCATACGTGTTTTTAAATATTCCCAATACCCAACAATGAGATCTTGTTTTTCATGGATCCTGAACGGGGCTGTAACCCCTCAACTAAAAAATGTCAATTCTAAATGGCAGTCAGGTAGAAATTGAGAGGGACAACGAAACACGGCTCCCATCGAGGCGGAGGGCAAAAAGTCAAACATGCCATGTTGTCAGCTGGGTTGCTCAAGTCGAAATCTCCCGCCAGAAATCACAAGAGGAATTTTTCGACCCTGAGGACATATGAGTAATTTTTGTCCAAAAATATATTGGGGATTGATGGCATTCTCGTTGATATTTTGTACGCTGTACAAAACATTGACGGAAATGGTAGTTTCTGTTAGCCAGTCAGGTGATTACCGAATAAGTTTTCGTGTTTTACGTTTACTCCTATGCTATTCTCCGCGCTCACTGACCGAAATCTTAAATAATTTGTGTAGATTCATAGAATTTCCACTGTTTTTTCCCCGTGTAAATTAACGTCTACGTGAAATTTTTTCTATAGCAGGTTGCAGCCCCTTTAATCACTTTTACATAGTTTTCCATCGTACCATACAGGAACTTTTCCTGTAGGCACCATTATATATCTGAGAGATAGCTATTATCACGTGCTTCATTGTACATTATTGACACTAGCGCTCAAATTATGATTAATGGTGTCCAAGTGTAGTCATGGACACAGGACATGGCATGCAATACGTATTATTTTTCATAAATGCATAACATATTGATACACATTGTGTGTTTCCTGCTTGGAAGAATTTTCCATAGAATTTCTGTCTCTATCAAAAAAATGCAAACTTGTTTGGAGTTTGCATAATCAACGCACATCGATTTACGCCAATCGATGTGCGTGAAGAATGTGATGAAGAATTCACGACCTCTCTTTCTCTAGCCCCAGCATGTCCCTCGCTCATTTCCCATGTAATTGCCCCAAAAATCCTCGTCATAGTTTGGCCCACCTCTGTTTTGGTCACCTGGTTTGGTCCTCTGTTTCCATCTACATGGGGCTTTCATCACCAAAACGGGCAAAACCACCCACAACAAATGGTACGTTTAGCCATAAGTAATTACCTCTTTGTACAAAATGTTTTAACGATTTTGAAATGTAATCTTAAATGGTGTTTTGTATTTTTATTTGTGTATTGTAGTATGAAAAATAGCCAATGAGCTAAATAAATATGTACACTGCTATTCATTTGTTTATTACCGTGTCAATGGGACCGACCACGTTGTGACAATGGAAAATTGGCTCCTTTTGTGTGGGAACAGTGTTTCGCAAGAAGTTAAGGTATTTTTTTTTGCATTGATTCGTAAGCACGAGCCTACGTTGTTACCGACTTTCGCTTACATCTCAAATCTCTGAAAACTGAATCTGAAACTGAACATCACGTCTAAGTGCAATAATGGGGGCAGTCTGAGTAAATAATTGCCGGAACGTCAACAATTTAATTTTCTCTGCGCTTACAATTTTCTTCTGGTAAGTTGCACTTCATTTCTTCTCCAATCCCCATCAAAGTATAATGTATATACTACTAATTTTATATAGGAGTGGGATCCGTAACTGCATTAACATTTTTACGTAGTTAGCCTTAGAGTTATGCAACCTTTTGTACTTGTCGCTGATTACAGAGTCGATGGAAACCTCACCGTCAATTCACGGGTTCAACATTTCGACGATGGAGAGCGCGCAATCTGCAGAAGGCGGAGTCAGGCAGTCTGCTTTCATGTCGTGTCGTAGTGCAATCAGTTTTGCGCATCCCAGCTGTTCGGTCGTATTCGTGAGAGCTGAGAAGTTGTCTTTATATAGCCTATTTTATCTCTTTGTTCAGAGGAATCTCTGTTGTTCTGTGTCGAAATCAACATTCGCAGTTTCAGCGAGAGGGTGATTACGCGTGTGGTGTTCTTCTTTCCTGTGCAAGAGCGAACAGCTTAAAAATTAGTTATTCGTATAAAATGGCTCATATGCCAACGAGCAGTGCTCTTAGAGCACTTGCTATGGAATATAAAAGTCTACAAGATGAGCCAGTTGAAGGATTTCGTGTGAAACTAGTCAATGATGACAATTCTTTTGATTGGGAAGTAGCAATATTCGGACCTCCAGATACACTGTACGCAGGAGGTTATTTTAAGGTAAGTTCAACAACAGAAAGTGACACCTTGAAGAGGTTGTGATGATGTTATCAGCCTTACCAGCAAAAGTGCAATTTTAATTCGCCCAGTGGTTCTATATTAAGTTCCTACGGAGGTTGACTAAAAGTTTAACACGGGAATTAGCTCTTGGATTGAGGCATTGCAGTTGCTTCATAATTTAGGGACAGCTGAGTATGAGCTGGTTGGCAGCTGACGACTTGGCATTAAAGATCGAGATGGCATTCGCAATCAGATGGAAAACCTGCTTACACAGCCTCAATACCCAATGATATCAGTCCTATTTCAAGTATTTTCTGGTGCTAGTGTGCTCCGAACTTAACATCAGTGAAAATATCGCGACTGGTAGCCAAAGTTTTGTCATGTTTTTGTTTTGTAGCACAAAATGGTGTTCCACGAAGTTTATCTTCATTCACGCTGCACGTGTACAGTCCGATCAAAAACTCACTGCATTGCATGCACTACAATGGTAAAGGGCTACCAACAGTGGTATTGATTTCTCTAACAACCGTGACCCTATTCCTCGCTGCCAGGTCTGATAGATCTCCAAAAAATACTTGTCATCAGGAGATAAGCAGGCATACTCATCATAAGGGCTTCCTAAATTTTCAACCTGCAACTTTCCCTTTTTGTGAGGTTTTACTACGACGTTGGATGTCCTCTGTGGATCCATTCCAGAGACGGGAGATTTACTTCTATGCACCAGATTGTTTACTTCTGACTTGCTGACTAGAACCGTCACATGCATGCGACACGTATTGTTTTTGCAATATATCCATATTCATTCTCACATCTTGGCTAGGTACCTAAATCTTTGTAGTAAATTATTAATTTTATTATTACCAATCGTCGGGATCGATAACTGACTACTGCATTGCTCCTCAAGGCAATGCTTCCATAAGGTTATTTATTTAGTCAAGCTATATATTCTTTTCTTTCATTACAATATTTGTCTGCGTTACCACATTCAATGCAACCTTAATAAATTAATTCAAGGCAAGGTGGCTCTGGGAAAGGCGGAGTTAGTCAAGGCTCGTTTTCAGAATAATTGTTCGGCAGCGTATTTATCCTCAGATCTTTGCCAAGAAGAACCGATGGTGAATTTACGTGCAACTACCAGTACCTACCAGGAAATAAAGCTCCCCCCCCCCCCCCCCCCCCCCCCCCC
>QKMV01001386.1:0-16306 GCA_003287335.1 Lednia tumana
TATATACATACAATCTTTGGTAGGCACCTCATGGTCGTAACGTCAATCTTGGTGAAGTTAAAAAATTTTAGTTACCTACTTCTACAATATTTATAATATTGCTTCCCTATACTCTGGTCTCGGTAAAACGGGTACGTTGCAATAAGTAATGTATACATTTAAATGGTTTATCTAATTATCAAAAACAGCAGTGCTTTGCCGGGCGAATTTCACGGTTTATGAAATACTAACATAATAACTTCTAGAACTCGGTCGCAACGCTTATTTACGATCATTTAGTAAGGTTGCTGCCGAAAGGTGGACCCGAAACGAGCAGTCAGGCAAGATAATGTCTTCGACACCGAATCGCAGGATAAATAACAAAATATACCAGTCGCCCCGAATCCGATAGGAATGTAAACAAAGATTGAATAATGAAGTTGTTTTTTATTCGCCAGGTTCTTTGGATGATTATCAGAATGGAATGCAGCTTTTCTAAATACCGAAACTTTATCATTATTCTTGGGTAGCCAATTATTCTTGGCTAAAATCACTTCATTATTCGTCGCTGTGCGAGAGACCACGTGTTCTTACGTCACCGCGAAGGGGACATCTCGAATTTGTTTTTTCCAGCTCGGCTTCGCAGCTCTTGCATCTAAGCACCAGTGAAACTCGAAACTAAAGAGGCTCTATTAACGCCATCTAGCCAAGGTGCGAAGTAACACTAGAGGTGTTTTCGCCGACAGGGGAAACAGCAAGCTAGGCAACCCGCAGTATTTTCCGAATTTCGGTTTAGATAAGGCAACAGAGACTCACGCGTGATTATTTAAGTAAATGATAATATTGTCTAAGTTCCTTTAATGAATCCTGAGAATATCTCATTCAAGTGAAGGAAAATATCCCTTAATTTTTCATGTACTAGGCATTACAATAGCAGGCAATCAGCCCACATTCAAATTCAGGATAGACTGTGGATTTCATTGGTAGTTCCAATTCATCATGTTTTTCATAAAAGTTAATTGGTTCTTATGTATTGGTTTCGTAGAACATTCAATCAATACTGGGTAGGCTATCAATGATCATAGTGAAAAATAGAAAGGACAAAATTATCTAATACCTATCTAATATCTAAGGCCGATTATTTAGTTACTGCATGCCGCAGAGGGATTTGAAGGCATAATTGATCAATCAAACAAAGAGTAGACAAACCTGTTTCATTGATTTTACTTTCCACTTTTAATCATACCACTTCCACTTCCACTTTTAATACATACATTTCTCTGCAATTTATTTAAAATAATAAAAATACAAAATATATATTTAAGCCTACGATTTGATTTCATAGTTAACAAAGGGAAAAACACCACCTAGCAAAAAACGACACCTTCTAGCCACCTAATTCACCAATAAATTAACAATCATGTTCAAAATGTAGTATTATCATGATCACAAAGGAAGAAGCCTATAAAAGCGATCGGTTCCGAGTTGTGGCCCGCAAGTTCCCATCCATAAAACGGGAACCTGCCGTGAGAAAAGGGGACGAGTGAGACGAGGGGTGCGATGTTTCGGATGGGACACAGAGCCTTGGAACCGAGCGTAGAACCGTCAGCGGCGTAGGAGGTCTGCTGAGTATCAGCTCAGTCCCGGTCATGGAGCCGGCAGGAATGCCAAGTCAGGTTGCTGCGGGCGGCCGAGTCTCGAAGGAGGAACGTCCAGCTAGGCCAGGTAGGTGCTGGCGCTGACGTTTCCGCCGTGGCCGGTCCAGTTGGTGTGGATGAAAGTGCCGGGCTTGCCTAGGAGCTCGTAGGTGTGCGCCCCAAAGTAGTCTCTCTGTGCCTGCAACGAGATCACACAGTCAGACAGCGCCGGCTGACAGACATAGCTTGTGCTTTACTTTGCGTTGCCTAAACTGGCTGAGGATTAGAATCATTTTCGTGAATGCTAGAAGCTAAAGAGCATACCACAAAAAAATCTCTAAAGAATGTAACAGTTGGGTGTTTTCACTTCCAAAAGCATTCAAGAACTATACAGATCTAACTAAGTTAGCATACGACCAGTATTCTCAAAAAAAAAATCAGCTCGATCCGATAGTTCGTCTGGCCTGGGGAGCGCAAAAAAAAAAACTCAAGTGCCCATCAGAGTTGAATGGAAGACGCTTCACTCTAATACACATTTTAAAGGCCGGTATTTAAAAGTCTAAGCTTCTTCCTAACTATTTTATTCTCTAAACAACCTTGTGGTTACACAATCAGCTTCTTCTGTTTCCAACTTGATCAGAGGATAAAATAGTTTGGAAAAAGTTTTTAAATGTAATACAAGCCTTAATTGTAATTTAAATTGTAATTTAATGGTATTTCTAAGTTAATGAGTGCCTCTCATACAAAATGTACTGTGCAACGGGCAAATAATGAAAATGACAAACAAAACTCAAAGTCGGCGCAGCGGCCCCATGTACCTGCAACAGATTTGCGGGCAGCCTCTCGGAGCGGTACCCGTCGTAGAACGCGAGCGCCGTGCCGAACGAGGGGGTGGGGATGCCCCGCTTAGCTGCCGTGGCAACTACCTCCCTCCAGCCCTCCTGGCAGCGTTGAACGGCCCCGCGGAAGAAGTCGTCCAGCAGCAGATTGGTGAGGGTGGGATCACGTTCGTACGCCTCCTTGATGTTGCCGAGAAACACGCTGCAGGGCACACGGTTGTCGGTTAGAGCGGTTAGAACATTTTCCAGCCTCACCTCTAGAACGGTTCAACAGTTTCATCTTTATGCTTGAAGAATGCACGTGACGAAACGTCAACTCTTTTTCTCTGCGATTACTGTTTTCTGCTTTTGGTAAGTTGCACCACCTTTCTTCTCCAACACACACACACGCACACACACACACACAAAAAAAGAAGTGTTCCATAAAACTCAACAACAAACTGGGTTTGAATGCGAAGAAAACGGCTAAAACTTTCCTGACGTTTTGTCAACTATCCTGGTGGTCTTGTTCAGGGGTAAAAAGCTCCAACAGGAAAAACAATGAAAGAACAACTAAAAGCAAAGCCTACCCAAAATTGGGAAACATTGGGAAATTTTGGCATTTCATTGCAGTCTTTGAATTCAAACCCAGTTTGTTAAGAGTTTTTTAAAAGTTACCTTGGGTAATGTTACAAGAGAGGAACATGCTGCAGGGCAGAGGTGGTCGCTTCACTCGATTGGTAATTGTGTCGGAGAAAGGAAGTAAGGGGGACAGAAAATAGACAGGCTTCTGGCTGGATTCTGAAGTTTGGAAAGAAATCCGCAAATTGTTCACATTTGAAGTTTACTCTAATTTTAAATCCAGACCTGCATGTTATTTTTAGGGGCAGCAGATATTTCTTTCAGAAACTGGATTTATTTATGATAGATAAGAGGATGATTGGAGTTTTAGCAAATTTTACTCTAAAGAAACGTCTCTACATTCAGGACGTCAGATGACCCCATCACAGTGCCAGAGGTCTGACTCTTGAGTTTTAGCACTTTACTCTTGCGCATCAGTTTGAGGTGCAAAACCGATGAATAATGTGCTACAGAAACCGATGTGGATAGCAACGGCTTAGATTTGAGAATGAGACCGCTGACGTCAAAGTTGGATTACGGTGGATATTCAGAGCAACTTTAGGGCAAACGGAGGTTCCATGCACGTTTCAGAGGGCATTTTGCACTGTCTGCTGCGGAAATGGTTTGATTCCGAGAACGTTTTGCGCTTACCTGCGGATGATGCAGCCCCCGCGCCACATGAGCGCGATGCCTCCGTAGTTGAGCTTCCAGCCGTGGATCTTGGCGGCTTCGCGGAGCAGCATGAAGCCCTGCGAGATGAGAAAACAACTTGCAGTGTACACATTCATGAAGAGTCATTGAAAATATTGTCCTTTCTGAACCTGAGCACTACCCATGTACGTGGAAGTAAAAAAAAAGGCTTTGACGATGTAGGTTTTAAGTTATGGCTTAAAAAAAGCCCGATTATTTTTTTGAACTTGAAAAACTTTCAGAGCTAATCATTGTGAGTGCCAGTAAAGTCTACGGATTACTTCGAGTATCCGATTCCTACACAATTCCTTAACCCTTCAGCTCCTTATTTTTAAGGAACCGAGTAATTGGGCAAGCACTTAAAAAACAAAAAACCTTTATCATATTCATTAGGACAGACTTGAGGGGGAAGCAGATTCTTACCCCTTGTTGCCTGAATATGTATAATGTTAATGAATGGCATAATAATCACTATTCAGTTATTCTGGATGGGCCATTTGCAAGGATGACATTTTTTAGGAAAAGATAAGCTCAACTCTTTATCTAAAAATATGCATAGCATTTGTTTGTTGCTTACTTGGTGTAGAACACATTTTTCCAGTTTCAGAAATCAAAATGCAGCGGCTCCAATGAATGTTTTGTGTTTTGGTTTAATACCTTTCAATTTTGCTTTGCTTAATGCTTCGAAGTCATCTCTGCTTATTGCATGTAGTACATATCCAAATTTTTCTTAATTTCTTGCCAAATTGAAAATTTCAGCCCCCCCCCCCCCAAACAAAAAGAAAAATGATGAACTAATGGCTAGAAGGGTCTTGTGGCATGTGAAGTTAAAATAAAATGTCTTACGTGCCTACTTATTAAGTACCTACTATAATAAGTTTACATCTTTCAGCTAGAGAACTTTAAGCTAGATCTGTCTGGTGGCCTGTAAAGTTTACATAAAATGTCTTACTTACCTACTAAAATAAGTGAACACCTTTATATCCTCTATATTTTAAAACGATTTCCACGCCTGAAAACACCCTAAACACAGTTAAAACAAAATCCCACGTAGGTAAGGAAAATTGAAAAATCCCGCCAAACAAGCGCTGTGGCCTATTTAACATAATATTACGGGTTAATACGGGGCTATGGAAGCCCATGGACCATTAGCGTTGCAGGGGCAATGAACAGTTATGCCACACGACAAGCATTGATGCTTCAACATTCTTTGACTCTGAAATGAACTCTTGCTAGTCCCACATTACAGCTGTGTACTCTTCGAGCGCAGAATCAGCGTTCGGGAAACCTTACCTGTGCGTACGAGACGATCTTGGACGCGTAAAGCGCCTGTCGGATCTGCTCAAGGAAGGCCTTCTTGTCACCGGCAAAGGGGGCGGTGACCGGTCCACGCAGAACCTTGCTGGCCTGCGCTCGCTCGTCGATGAGCGACGACAAGCAACGCGAGAACACCGACTCGCCGATTAGCGTGACTGGGATACCGTAGTCCAGGGCGGAAATGGCGGTCCACTTGCCAGTGCCCTTCTGCCCTGCAGTGTCGCGGATCTTCTCCAGCAGGAACGAGCCTAAGAACGGACAAGACGGGTTGCTTTCACTTCCAGGCCAAGAGCGATTGTTACGTAATGTCCACGATGCGTACAGATTTAAAATAAATCTAGTCAAGTAACCCTAGCATAAAGGTGAAGTGCAACTGCAATGCTAAATCGTCTACAGAAAGTAGAGAGAAAAGAGGTAAGAAAAAAAAGAGATGGTTACTGGTTGCTTTATTACTGTGGCATAGCAACCATCTCTTTCTTTTCTTATCTCTTTTCTCTCTACTTTTCATAGACGATTTAGCATTACAGTTGCACTTATGCAACCTTTATTCTATGACGTGACCTTAGCACGTGGCTACTGATGAAATTTAAAAATAAATGAATTGACTTGTAGATGTGATGCTAAATTCAAGTTTTGTACCTCCTCATGTTCTTCCAGCACCCCAAAAGATGAAAAATCTCATTAGCATTTAGGATGACAAAATAAGTACAAAAGTACATATGTAAATAAAAAATACATTTTAAATGTTAAGCTATGCTAGATAGTAGATAAAGTTCCTTATCTCCCAATGTGTCCCAGCATGTAATACGTATTTGTGTAGGTAAGTACCTATACTTTTTACTCATATAAGCAAATTTAGTATAATAAGCAAAATGTTAGCAGAAAAAAAATTGTAGTACTTTGCATTAAAATGAAATCTTTAGGTATTTATTTTTTTGTTAGTTGATTGTGATATTTTTTATCTTCAGAGGGTGTTTTGACAGTTGTTTCAGTTTATTTGAAGCTAATGGTTTCAAGAATTGGCCTAATAGCAGACTTTGTATAAAAATAAAATTTTCAAATGGAAAGAAGCCCACGTTAGGATCTGTAGAGCAGAATATGTTTTTGCCAAATTGGCTTTGAAAGGTAAAATTTAGTCCATTCTGTTCGATTTCTTGAGCAACTATTTATGTCAATTGTCGACGTGGACCTACCGTCCTCATCTTTGAACTTGAGGATGTCCTTGGTGATCTCGATGAGGAATGAGTCCAGCTCTCCCTTATTCCAGTCTTCGAACACCTGAAACAAAGCCCAAGATTGAGGCAATAAAAGAAAGTTCATGTTGAAGATAATTGCCCTGGTGGTGATTCATGGCTTGCGTGGGTGTGGCCCACAGACTCCATTCGATCTACTTTCAAATATGCAATTACTTTTGCCTTTATTTATTTGAGTCCTTAGTGAATTGGTATTGTTTTGTGCATTACAATTCAAAGATGAATGTTATCAGAGAGGCACATCCTTATCAAGTTGCCCTTGAAGCTCACACCACTTGGAAAGGTTGAGGTCAGCGATATCAGACCAAATAAACCACTCTACTCAGCACTTCTCCCTTTACATTTCCCTAGCAAGGAAGTGATATGCAAATGAACAAGCTTTGAATAAAGCCTGGCCTTCTCAACCCAATCAATCAGTCAGAATATTCATTAATTATTTGGCACGTTGGCAAAGGATAAGTCACATTTACAATGCTAGGAAGCATTTTGAGTAAACTAAAAAGTCCATTCTCAACTGAGACTGGAACCTAGATATTTTTATTAGCTACCTACCCATCTCTTTGAAATAACATTTCAGAGCCAACAAATCAATCAAGGTGTCACTTGTGATACTATAAGGAGACAAAGAATGTGGCATACCTGGCTCATTTCTGCGTTGCCTAGCCCCAGCACCGACTTCATCAGATGATATGCCTCGCAGATGAGCTGCATGTCTCCATACTCGATGCCATTGTGCACCATCTTGACAAAGTGACCGGCACCATCTTCTCCCACCCAGTCGCAGCATGCCTCAGTACCCACTTTGGCTGCAATGCCCTGTAAAAGTAATAGTTTCTATTAGTCACAGAGCTTTAAATTATTTTCTTGATTTAAATCATTTTTTACAAATAGATAATACACGAGTATAGGTGGCAGAGGATGTTAAATATCTACAAAAGCTTTCTTTATTCTAAAAATATCAAGATAGGTAATTTTTGGGCAGAATTAGCTTTCCAGTGCTCCAAGTCACAACCCACCTGGAAGATGGGCTTGATGGCTGACCAAGCCTCTGGGTTTCCTCCAGGCATAAGAGATGGTCCGTATCTGGCTCCATCTTCTCCGCCCGACACCCCAGAGCCGACAAACAGTAGCCCCTTTTCTCGCAGCTGCTTGGTGCGTCGCCCTGTATCCTGATACTCTGAGTTACCACCATCGATCACAATGTCGCCTTTCTCGAGAAGCGGGACTAGCTTATCGATGAAGTCATCTACGGCCTGGCCAGCTGAAGAAACAAACGAGTCTCAGGTAAAACCTCAACTTTCCTAACGTTTTTAATATTATACACTTGGCAACTACCAAGTACGGAGTCTAGTTTTAACAGATTAGTGAGCTCCTACCTTTGACGAGCATCATGACCCTTCTTGGCTTCTTCAGCTTGGCGACCATGTCCTCGAGGCTCTTGGCTCCCATGACTTTCGTTCCCTTTGCCTCGTTGGCGAGGAACTGGTCCACCTTCTCTGTTGTCCGGTTGTATGCGCACACTACGAACCCGTGGTCATTCATGTTCAGGATGAGGTTCTGGCCCATGACAGCCAGCCCTATGAGGGCGATGTCAGCTCTGCAAAGAGAGGGTAGTCAGGTGTGGTTAGGTGTGTGCCATGACAAGCAGAAACATTCAAGCAGGCAAGAGGCGATATATTCGGAATATAATACTTACTTCTCACTCATGTTGCTGTATGCACGTCGTGTATAGAGACTAGAAGCAAGTCCTATCCGCTGGAGAGACGGAGTTGGACTAGATTTGGCAAGGCAGGTCAAATACCTCAAAGCACGCCCTTTCACTTTTCGCAGCACCAGCGTAGCGGTTGGTCGGCCTTCGGGCTGATACTCGCCGAATGACTATCGATAAGTTATTAACTGATTACGACATCGCACTATCTAGGCCAACGTAACCAACTACCAAGGCCTTTCTAACACGTATCTTTAAAAAATTGCTGATAAGAAAACCTAACCACGCTTTTTTTATGGCTGCCATGTTTAGGCGGTTATTTTTGAATTGAAGCACCCTCGTTTTTGTCACAACATGGAACGAAACTGCCTAACACAAAACTACCTGATAGTTCTTATGAGCATTCTGCTATGCATTACATCGATTATGATCTTTTACATCAACGAGACAGAGAACAGCTTGATCTTTGGAGTTTTGTCGGCACAGAACAATTTCGAAGCTCGGCAGGTGGTTCGAGACACCTGGAAAAGGCTGGCCGATAACAAGAGCTTGCCTGTCTTCTTTCTTATCGGAGAAAGATTTTGCGATGTTCCAATGTTGGATAGAATCAGCCCCTATTCTTGCCACCGTCTACAGAAAACCAGTCTACTAAATTTGTCAAAAGACCTTACTACTGCCGTTTTTCTACACGAGCAGCCACATAAAACTTGTTATGCCGGTTTCACATTTCAAGTCAACGATAAGATAGTTGTTAATAAACTTAACATCGCTGAAATATTTGTGAGGAAAGTAAAGCACGTCAAAGTTCATCTAGTTGATGCAGCAAGCAAGGAAACGATTGCTTCTGTGACGTTCATGCCAGATAGGGAAAGTTATTCACAAAGCCTTCTATCGAAAAGTATCGAGCCATATTTGCTCCCCAAGAGCTTTGAGGGTATGATTTTGATGGAGGCAACAGATATAACTTTGGCAGAAGACTGTAGTTGGATGGGATGGTCCAACGGCAATGGAGCTATCAACTTTCTCCAGTTGATATCTCCGAATGCACCAATGCCCATCACTTTTAATTCTGATTCCTGCTCACCAGTTTCAATGGGATTCTATTTATATGGTGTGTAATAAATACTAAGCATTCAATGAAGGCCAAGTCTGTGGACTAATAAAAGATGAAAATTATTTTATTACCCACGTGCTATGTAATTTATTTCAGACTTGGATGAATTTGAGCAGCAAATCCAGACTGAACCATCACGATTGAGCAAATGGAAACAGGAAACTGACTCACTGAAATCTAAACTTCTTCAAGAATCACTGGAACACAAAGACATATTATTTTTAGACGTTGTGGATGTTTACCGAAATCTACCTCAGAAGCTTTTGCTATTTTTCCAATGGTGAGATATTTTTTAAGTCACATAATACGCTACCTTTTTAGTACTGGTCTTTCAAGAGCTGTATATTTAATAGTCTATTGACTTTCCATCACCTTGATGACAGCCAAACTATTTAAGCTACGGCCAGTCAACTTTTAGAATTAACTTTTGAAAAACCGCCCTTGGACAAACCTAGTTGGACAACAAAACTTGATTGAATTTATAAATAAGGAGCCTCCCTAAATTCCACCCCGCAGGGTCCAGAAACACAAGAACTTCCGACACTTGGTAAAAGTCGACGATGACTCCCTTCTCGACATGAACTTGATCGAGACTGGTCTGGCACACGCTGATCCTGAAGCCCCAAGCCTCTGGGCAGAGCTACGAACCAACTGGGCTGTCCGTACGACAGGAAAGTGGAGGGAGGATTGCTACTCCTCACTGGTCTACCCTCCATTTCCTTGCGGCGCTGGCTACTCACTCAGCCGAGCCGCTGTAAGGTGGGTTCAGCATGCAGGGACCACATTTCATGCACTGTCTAGTCTTTCATGATACAAATATTGATAAGCCGTTTCAAGTATTGGAGACGGTCTCCTAATCCTGAGCTAGGTTTTTGCTTTGCGGGTTAATTAATTCCACCAGTCTGTGTTCCACAGCATTGTTATGATGCATATTACCAATGGTTGTCATAGAATCAAACTCTCCCCCATAATCAGCCACCCTTGATTGAGGATGTTTTCCTCTGGGCCCAATTTTTTTCTTCTGACAATGTTCTTCGTTCACAACAAGACGTATGGAATGCATTTTGCAGTGATTACCATTTCAAAAATTGCCGTATCTGTAAGTTATCTACAATGACAGCATTCCAAAAATACGCACCAGCAGGCAGCAACAGTGAATGAAGAGACTTTTCCAACAACAACTAGGAAAAAGAGTTGTGATTGGTGGCCCCTCTGTATTTTTTATTGATTAGCACAAGCGTAATAAACAAACGTGATGATAACCTAGACTTATTTAAATTCTTGATGTGACGTGACTCAGATAATTTGAAAACCGAATGTTTTATCAGGCCAGAAAAGCCCAAAAAAAGCACATTTAGCTTATGTTGCGAACGGGCCCGGCTATTAGAAAGACTACCAAAACATTTGACGGCCACTTTGCCCAGGTACCTGGCGACCAGCTCCGAGATACTGGAGACGGGTTTCCAGGGCGAGGACGTCTCCGTTGGCATCTGGCTCTCAGGCCTCAAGCTAAGAAGAATCGCTTCGAAAAGCCGATGGTCGTGCGAGGCAGGTTGCAAGCCGGGAACCGCGAGCGTTGCCCAAATGACCCCGGCGGAGATGGTTCGGGCGTGGGCGTCGTGGTCTAAGTGCGGAAAATGGTGTGGCTGCCCCGAATCGACGCAGAGATGACGAGAAAAGAGTGGGCCAATCAATATTTATAAGGTGACTTGGTACGATAAACAACCCTTGGAGCTATACCAAGGTGTGTAAAGAAATTGTTAAGCAGTTATCGACTCGTTTGTACAGACAACATAGAAGGCATTTAAATAATAAGACCATTTCTGCCAGAATTTTGACACAATAATATAATTCGTTTTAAAATACATACCTAAAGCGGACATCATTTTATGAACATAGGTGCTCCAAGAAAAAATGAAATAAACAGGGTTGATGGAAGGGAAGCGAAACGGGAAAAACGTGCCTTCGATCTGGGTGCCTCGTTTCCCGGATCGGAGGCACGCTTTTCCCGTTTTGCTTCCCATCTATCTGACACTTTCTTGTAGTCCTAAACTAGAAAGCCTCACTTCTCAAACAGGGGTGAGTTTTTGATAAACTTGAGGAACCAATGGAGTTCAGATAAAAGACAACGAAGCCATATTTTAATAAAACAAAGAGTACACCGATTCACATTTGCTAAATACCTAATTTTCACCCATTCTGCCCCAAGGGCAGTTTTCTAGAGCAAATTTTGTGACCACATTTTTGTTCTTTTCCTGGCTTGCAATAAAATTTTCTATAAATCACTGATCACACGTTACCAAAAAATTTGATTCTCACTCACCCACTCAATGAAATTCTATGAGACCAAATTAGGACCGACTTAAATTTTTTTGGGTTTAACGGTTTGGCCCATGAATTGAGTTTATTTTTCCTAAATAAACCAATTCATATATTTCAAATTAGTTCTCGCTCTGGCTTGTCTTGACCAAGCCCGCAAGCCTGCTCAGCTCAGCTCAGGGATTATAAAACATCCTAATTGTAGCTTAACTTATCAGGAGAGCTTGTGCATTCTTCCCAAAACCCCAAAATATAATGCTGTCATTACTCATACCCTGCTACATTTGCAATCATTGAAAAGCGATCTTGAAGATATCTGTTCTGGTGCATTTTATTTAGATGGATACATACTAGAATAGCAAATGAAATCATGTTCTCATCAGCAAACTGAGACCAATCCATTGCATGCAGGTGGAAATATCAAATTTGACAAAACAGCACCTCTAATTTGGTGCTGAGGAATATTTATAACTAGAAAAGTCTGGCGCTATAGTTGTTGACATTATCTGGTGAAGAACTCTCATGATAAGCTCATGCAGAATGGTCCACATTGCTGCCAAGCATAGGGATCTTTATATGGCAAGTGCCAGGAACGCTGCTACAACAAAAAATTTCCAAGAAATTTGGAATTTAATTCTTTAATTCAATTTAATCCAACTGAAACAAACTTAATAAATAGAGATATTATCAAACTACAGTTGGATCAAAATTTATTTTACTAAACGTATACCATATTCAAAAACAATGCCTCTAAATGTAATCAAAATGTATTGCAAATTCGACGCAAATGTGGTTAAAATTTTATTCACAGCAAATTTTACAAGTATACATGACATGAGTTATCCGTTAAAAATGAACCGCATTTTAAAAGTCTCGAGACCAATCACTGTCAGAGCATGTGCACCAACTTGTCTCACTAAATGAATAGAAAGAGTGGTCTTCTCTTTCCGTAGATCTGCACCTGCTTTTGGGTGTGTGATTCTCACCCCGGTTGTTCTTCTTCTCCCCGGTGGCACCATCCGCTTTCTCTCCACCCTTTCCATCGTTCTTCTTCCTCCCACCCTTGCCACCGCCCTTTTTCGGCCCACACTTTCCATCGCCTTTGCCTCCATTCTTTCCACCACCTCCTTTGCCTCCACACTTTCCACCATTTTTATTTCCACCCTTTCCTCCACCTTTCTGAGCTCTGCACTTGCCGGAATCCTGGTTTTGTCCACACGTTTCATCATATCGTTTGTCTCTACCCTTCTTCTTGCAGTTTGCAGAATCACCCTTTGCTGTTTCATCTTCGCCGATGCCAGTTGGTTTATTTCCTTTCTTGCTGGCCTTCGACTAGACAGATAGAGAATATAGATAGAGTAATTTTTAAACGGAAACATGAAGTTGCACTTAACACAATGTACACGGATTTTGTATTCCACTAAACATCGCTTTACTGTGTAGCTTCTCTTATATCTGGTGTAGGAAACCGTAGTTTTAGAAAATGATTCAAACTTGTTTATTCTCCACTAAGAAATAGCACAGGTGGCCGGTTCACATCCTTAACTCCCTCAAAAACCAGTCCCATTAGTGAAAGATGCCATAACATACAACTTCTAGCCTGTAGTAAGTTTCCTGATTGATTTGAAGCTTGAAAATCCGTTTAAATTACTTAAAGTAAAGTAATTTGCAAATCCTGTACTGCAAAGTTTGTGTCAAGCAATATTGCAATACTATTTTCTCCACCTGCGGGAATTACCCCCTTTAACCCACTACAAATTCCCCATCTTAATGCTGCTATTTTATTAGCATTTCATGATGCCAGACTTTATAAATACCACTCTATTCCACTGCATAAGAGTTCAAGCAATGCACGGAGCTCGCCACAAATTTCGGAACACAGCATTTGTAACACTTTTGAAACATTTGCGGTACAATTTTAAATAATTTTTAGGCCTCAAGTCCAACAGAAAACGTTAAAATGGTTCAAAGTTGTTTCTTACGATATTTTTAACTCATGAGATTGATTGTTTAGGTTGTTGTTGTGAATTGAACCAGCTGGCTGGGTGTGTTTTTTATGGAAGAATAAAAGAGTTGAAACCAATTTCTGAATCTACGGGTCTCTTATACCACCTTCACACTACTCCTGCACAATTTTATCCTCAGAACCTCTAGGAAATAAATGCCCTCTTTTTGTGACCTTTTGGTGACCTCTTTTTGTGCGGCAGGTAAACAGTTGTCCGGAAGTAGTTGGGAGATGGTAATAGTGACAAAGCGATGAATAATCACTGGCACAAGTGAGCCTTACCCTTTTGGCAGCTGCCTCTTCGGTCAAATGGTTCTTGTAAGACTCAACGAATACTTGGAGGCCTGCCAATGGGATACAGCTCCAGGTGCGTCTACACATCTTCTCCAGCTTATCGTCGGGGATGACCCTGTTTTCGTTCTTAAGTTTTGTCTGTGCCAGGGAGGAATAAGACCTTAAGTCTATGTTACTGAATGCGCTATGCAGAGGGCATACTATTATTTTTTACAATTTTTTTATATGAACAAATCCACGAATATTGTACCTATCGTACCAACTGTCTCCTTGAAGAAGACGTACATTTCTTCTTCTTGGAAGGTGCCCAGGAGTTTTTTGCGCTCCATCAGGTATTTCTCCTGTTCGGTTGGTTCGTTGGCTGACTGGAAATGAGCAGAGTACAATCATTTTTCTTATCTGAGAAATTTAGTTCAAAGCAATAGTCGGTACCAGTAGATATCTTACCATTGGGAATATGTCACGATGCAATTCTGAGCTTTGTAATTAACGTATTTGCGGTCTTGTTCAGTGAATAATGATATTAAAAATGGTTGTTTTATCAAAATTAATGTGGATAAATTTCAAATTTGGAAAAAAAGCAAAAGAAGTGACATAAAATTAACAATTGAAACAATTGCCAGTGCCCTCCCAAATTATCCCGATTTGAAAAATGGCCACTCTATTTTTTGCTATTTCCAGGGACAATCAAAATTGTAGTTTAGTACCAGCTGCGATTTGGTAGAGTCCTCTTTGACTCTGTGAAAAAAACTGTCGGTAAATCGTCTATTTGTCTGGAACAATTTGTTAAACAAGAAAAAAAGATGCCAGGATGTGGCTACATTTGAAAAATGGTTCGAAAAGAGTTTTCTTTTAATTATTATCACACCTAGATTGAAATTTAGGATTTGGCAAACTAAGTTGCATACTTGTAAATTTTATTTCAAGAAACTTTTGAGGTGGTTAAAATTTGGCGCGTTAATGTTCTGTCACATTGGACAGTGCAGCGCCATCCTCTAAGAAAAGCGGCATTGAGGTGAAGTGTGCCCCTGCCGTCGATCAATGGTGGCCAAACGCACGTGAAGGCACACCGATTCATCAAATACCTCAAACATGTCGTGGTTATTCGGTTACAAAACTCCTCAACCGCCTCCAGAGAATCCAGCACAACCGTCTGCAGCCTCTGGAGCGTCAGGCGGTGACGATGAAAGGAAACGGCTGGAAAACAAGAAGATGGAGGCCTACAGGTTCGATTCCACGGCATTGGAACGTGCCGCACAAGCCGCTAAAGATCTAGAAAAATCTCGTAAGTGACCTATTATTTC
Source organism: Lednia tumana (assembly GCA_003287335.1). NCBI lineage: Eukaryota > Metazoa > Arthropoda > Insecta > Plecoptera > Nemouridae > Lednia > Lednia tumana. The sequence goes on from QKMV01001386.1 coordinate 15,060, forward strand.
TTATATATGCTTTCACTCACTTTACTGGCTTTATTATACGTAAATCCGATAGGGTTTGGTCTCAAAAATGCGCCACAAGTATTGAGTAAGGTTATGTTTTTGACCAGTCTCTGTGCGTCAGTGCCTGTTTCCATTGAAAACTCGAACCTTGAATCATAATTCTTCAACATCATTAGTTACGAATCTCTTGTCAGAAATAAACTCAGCGTCCGAAAACTAGTGTGTCTCCTTTGTGAGCTTCTGGAAAAAGATGATGCAACCATCTCGGTCGACAGCCAACCCTACAACCTTGCCTATCGTGTTCCCTCCACAGATCATGCCAAAGAGGCGCTCGAGTTGTCTAAGCTTCAAGAGCAAACCAGACAGCAAGAGTACCAATCGAAGATCAAGGAGTATGAGGCACACATTGAACAGAGCAAGCTGGAGTCTAAGCGGGTTGACGGTGATGAGAAGCGAAAGACGCTACAAGAAGAGACAAAGCAGCACCAACAACGAGCACAGTACCAAGACCAGCTATCACGGAAGAGGTGAGCAGAAAACAGGGAAAAAAACCCAAATAATAACATAGCGTAGAGTTAGTTACAGGACTGTAGCAGGGTAGGAGTAGGAGCCTACAACAAACAAGGCAGCACTCTAATGCTAGCATAGCACAACAAGCAACTTTACACCATCCAAGACTATTACCTATGAGAAGGACTCGTTCTAAATGAAGCTTGAACATTACCTTACGTAGTTCTCGTGCAAACCTAGCTTTTCAAGTGTGCTAGAACCTTATGGCTTGTGTCGCAGGTACGAAGACCAGCTGCTACAGCAGCAGCGAATCAACGACGAGAACCTGCGTCGGCAAGAGGACTCGGTGGCCAAGCAGGAGGCGATGCGCAAGGCAACAATCGAGCACGAGCTGGAGGCACGGACCAAGATGGACACAAAGCGCGCTGAGGCTGAGGCGCTGGCCAAGGCCAAGGCTGACCGGGAGAACCAGGACTTGACACTCGAGCAGATACGGCTAAGGGCAGCTGAGAACCGAACCACTGTACTCGAGTCCATCAAGTAGGTTGCTCTCCGCTCTTGATCCTATGTCTCTTACCTATAATTTGCTAAGCATGTGCTTCAATGCTTACTTTTGGCAAGCACCTACTTAATAAATTGTTTAATTTAGTAAGAATATAACAATGGACGACTAGTGATCAAGGAATTCCAGAGTCAGTCAACGTTGGGGGACAATGCTTTTCTTATGGCGTTAAAAA
>QKMV01001387.1:0-16300 GCA_003287335.1 Lednia tumana
CGCCGCCGCCGCCGCCGCCGCCGCCGCCGCCGCCGCCGAAGCCATGGAGCAACCGAGTCTGCAATCTCCACTGTCCATCTCTAGCCCCCAAGGAGAGTCGTGCACCCGTCGAAACGGTTGGGCGGTTCATCCACAGCCTGACGTCATATTTCGAGACGTTTACTTACTCGAGTTGGCTCGGGAGGTCAGCTTTGTAGATACACAGTAGAGTCGAGCATTGCGTACAGTTGGCCAGGGTCATTCAATCTGTTTCAATTATTATTATCTTCTTTCTTAGCCTACTTCCTGAATTAATTGGTGAGTGGCGGATGATCTATGGCCGCCGCTATAGTTCACCGTGGTGACGCCATTTTGAGATTCTATTGATGAAATCATTAGCTTACATTAATGGTTCACGTGTGCCTAATTAACTTGTCATTCACATTATTATTCCTTTCGACGAAATTATACTAATTATTTTCGACGGGAATCACGATCATTGTGGGTCTCGTCTTTCAGGAGTATCATGGAATTCTATTCTTATTGACACTGCCACATTTTTCTACTTTTTTGCCGTCGTGACGGAATAATTTTCAATGCAAACAATATTTCGGCGCGAACAGGTCTCGGCAAACGTCATTAAACTGCATTCGCTTGTTGAGGTGCACTTGCCATGCAATTCGCGAGAAATGCAGCATCGCGTGACGGCAGATTTGTTCGGCAACACAAGAAGGCTTCGAGTGACTTGCCGGTGCCACCATTGCCCCGGCATAGAGATCATCTCATTAGAATATTAATTCAGTGCAAAAAAGTCGTTGGCCATTGTCGACAATATTTGGACAATGGTTTCCGATGCTTCTTACTGTAAATGGTCAAGAAACAGCGGAAACCCGTTTATTACGAACTGCATTAATGTGTGCTTATGCGAAAAGTCCGTGAAATTATTGTGAAGAATTGTAATTAGATTATTTTACACGAGGAGCCGACTGGTAGCTGGCCGTTGACAGCGAGTGAAACCGGACCACCCAAACAGGGTGGGAAAAGTCGCTTCCAGCAGCAGCAGCGGCCGCAGCGCAAAGCGTATCACTTATTGAAGAATATCTCCTTATTAGCGGGTTGACTTAGTTTCATAATGGAAACATATATAATATGGTTTAATATCGCTAATTAGCAGTTTGCCATAGATAGTCACTTGTATTCGAACTATTCACGCGGATATTTCACACACAAGTTATGATGGGAAAAGAGTATTCCATATTTGCTTAGAAATTAAAATGGTTCTACTCTACGAGTGCGAGCGAACAACAGCATCTTGCGTTGTGTTCGTTCACAGGGCCCTGGCGATGTGTAAGTGACGTCGGACGCCGAGCCCGACGCAGCAGAAGAGTGCATTTCTTGGGTGGAGATTCGGGGCTCGGTGCTATTTCTCACGGCGAGCAACGAGCTACGGGCAGCGAGTGACACGCGACGACTCGAAGATGTTACGTTGCCATCGTACGTCCTTTGTGCGCTGGGACCGCGCGTCTGCATTGTGCGAGCTCCATTCTTCAAAGCCGCTCTCGAATGTTAAGAAAAATCGTTGATGTGCCTATTGTGCGATGCAAATCTGATCCACACCTTAATAAGATGATTCTATACGTAACTGCATCATTCCACGTTCATCGGGAAGAGCTTATAATTATGCATGTTTATCAATCTCGCTTGGTGAAAAAATGCTTTTGGCGTCGCATGAAATGAATACTGCCGACACACGAGTTGGAGGATGCCGATCTGACAATTAACTTTCTCAAAGTCAACTGCGTTCCCGCGAATATCCGCTACAGCTGCCTGCAGGTCGTCTCGTCTCGTCTCGTCGTCTCTGGAGCACGGCCAGATGAGGTTTCAGCGGGATGAGGAGCGAGGCAACCCGACACGGGCTCGCCGATGTGACAACAGGTTCACACCCGACACCCAAGCCGTCCCGATTCATCTCATCCACCATCCCGATTCGGCACGATCATACTACTGGAAATCTAGCGAATCTTCTTGCTGAAAAGAATATCCCTAAATTTGCTGAAATTGACCGTAAGGTTTGGTATCGATGACATTTCTTGCATACTTGTATTTCCACGATCATGTCGAGTTCTCGTCGTTCCACTGAAATGTTTCTAAATTCTACGATCAAGCTCGGATGACTTTCATAAACATTTAGGGGCTGGTGGCGTTGTTTTGCATTTGTAAGTGAGCTAGATTAGACTTGTCATGTTTTCGGTTTCATTACAAAGTCACCGCGCTCGATTAATTATAACGTACACGATCTAGATAGTTAATCTCAAAAGGATCGACGGAATGCGTGTTGTCAATCTCCGCAACAAATCTTGATCGAAATCCGATATCGCATTTCACATTTACATCCATACGTTCATCACAAATGTGGTCAGCAAGAGCAAGAGCATTATTACCAAAAGGTGTCGATTACGTACAAGGAAGGTACTGTCCTTTTTTTGCATCAGAAAATAATCACCGATTTCAATAATAGAAAGCTATCATTCGAAATTGACAATTATGGCATTTGTGGTCAGTGCGGCCTGCACCGCGCGTCGAGAGGAGAGCAAGTGCGATCATCTGTGAATGTGATACGACGAAGTACACACTCAAACAGTATTGCACTATTACATTACCGCGCTCATGATGCAACACTAAATATAAAGAGTCGTAATAATGATAATACTCTAAAGCGATCTACTCGTGCATAAAATATTCCAACCACTTAAGCTGTCACGCCTCGTACATTGGCCGAGGCAGGACTCCGAGCAAGAGTCTGTCTTGCACAGAAGCAAGCATGCAAGATCTGCTGCAGCCACAGGTCGACAAGTGTGCAACACAATGCGACATAATCTCTGAAATTATGTGAAATCATTAAAAAACTTGAGATCTTGAAAAAATTACTAAGCGATTATTCAAAATCATTTCAACTAGAAACGTAGATAATAATGCGGTTAATTATTATGTTCCCTTTTCATACCTAGTAGCAGTTATTTCGCAAAGACTTACTGGAAATAAAACGGTACGGAAAACTCTTTTTGTGTGATGATAACCTCGGCAAAGAAAGATCATTGTAAAATTAGTTTTCGTTGTTTAGAGCAAACTATGGCAATGAAAACAAATGCTTACCGATTGAGTGTCAGTTCTTTATGAACGCACAGAGTTAATTTGAGGCCATAAAATTCGACTATAACTTTAACGTGGGCCTCCAGCCTGCAACTAATAACCATATGACACACAAAACAATTCCTGTCAGGCTTCTAGCGATTTCACGTTACGTCGCGAGCCAAAGTTAAATGTCATCTTTCTAATTGCTTCGGTAATACACTAATCTGGGCCTGGCTGCGCTGGCGACGGCGTGAGTGATAAGTCGTGTAGCCCGGAATTCTGTGGCAATCGCAGAGTCACCTCTTCGACCCCCGAGGACGGAAACAGGTTAGATCGAAGCGCTCCTTTCCAGGGCGTGGCATTTTCCTAAACCTTGGTGTACACTCTCAATCATCTTTGCCACTAGCATGGCTTTGATTGATATTTCAAACAAGTACGCTGTGATCGTCTTGAGTTATGGACAATGCCACTGATAGAAAAGAACGTGGCGTTGGGATTTGTGCCAGTATATAAAACTGCAATTTCAAAGCGAGATGGCATGAACGGTTGTGTTTGGATCGCATGGTAAGCACAAAGCACTGCAAGCCGTTTATGCAAATTTTCGTATATTTTTTGTTTGTTTTGAACAATATTCGAGCACAATACGGCCGAGAGCATGCTCAACTGAGTGAGAAAATTAACACAAAATTGCAATTGAGCGTGAAACTACATGAAATGAAATATTGAATCACTTTCAGTTCAGTCGTTAAAACGTCAATAACGAAACTCATAAACAATCGAAGCGAACGTAAACCGACCTATCGGACAAGCAAAAGATCAAAATGTATCGGAACAAAACATCTGACAACAACACAATGTTTCTCCACTATCTATCGCGCGATTGTCGTGATGGTGGCAAAAAATAGCTGACCCAATTCCGAGCAAAGTAAGTAAGCTAGTCGCACTCGGTATTATTCGTATTATTCTTTTGTTGCGGCCACCGTGCTCCTAGCATGGCGCGCTGCACCATTACATTACATCTTATCGTAGTTGTGCCTTGGCACCTCCCGTGGAGCAGGCGAAATAATCGCTCACGCCGCCGGGTCAAAGATTTGACCCCCGTCCAAGGAGCTGCTCCATGGATGCAAGCTAAGCCGAGCCAAACTAGATGCTACTTTTGCTGCTGCCAGCCTGCCGGCCATCCAGCCAGGATTACACACCTGGAATGCGCAGCTACAACGGCCTGGGCTTTAAATCTGCAAAGGCTCGGCAGAAAATAGTTCTTCGTCTCAAATTTGAACGAAAGAAAATAAAATAAAAACCCCTTCTCGTAGTTTTCGCTGCTCTCTTTGTGTTTTGTTTCGGAACAGAATTTCAGCATCGGCTGCAATCCCATCATTCCACAGGGCTCGATTCTCATTAATATTAGTGATCTACGTGATTATCATTGGCAACGTTCGCGCTAATCGCTCCGATCTATCGACAGCTCTCGTTAGATTAATTAATCTTATTCGAACTTTTCCAGCGGGACACAGTGAGCGAATCAGAGATCTCTGCAGCGCCGGCTCTCGCGAGGACGTAATCGTTTGTGCGTCATTAATTACTCGGTCGAGGAAATGGTTGCGTCATTTTAATTGTCGTGACCAGAGTTGTGCTCGAGTCGGTCCGGCGCTTCGCGGCAGTCGGCGCTGCGGCCAACGGTGGCGGAAGAAGCCCTTTCAGATTACCGCAACACCATAACTTTATTATGATTATCTACTAAATCATGGCACAGTATCTGAGATAAGTCAACTGGTTGCATCAGTGGGGGCATATTACAAACGTGATTAGCCAGCTGATCGCAACATGAAGCTAATTAAAACGATCAAAACTATGCATATTTATGTCTGTTCGAGTCTTAAAATCGTTGGGTTTTATTTGAAATCGCTTACCGTCATGTGTGGGCTGATAGTATCTCGCATTTGTGATGGAAGAAGTTATGTTATTCCATCTGGTAGCCAACGTTCGTCTAGTTTAAATAAGGTGATATTGTTTTCTAACACCACCAACCTAGTGACCTGGGAGTGGGGCGGGGTCATTATGCGAGAACATTTTTGTGAGCCAATCTCACCAACAGCAATTCACTTATAATATGTATATACTCCTAATATTTTTAAACAATATACCCAGCCTGTTGAATGTGTCGATTGAAATCCCACCAATGGCACCAAAGTAAAAATATATCAAGGATTGTTTTCAAAATTACGTATGCACCCATGATGGCGAGTTGACCTCGTGAAAGATCTGCACACAAAATGGGTACTTTCATGGAAATCAATAGCAGTGATGATTAAATTCTTAAGACTAATATCTTCTGCCTTATCTTTGCACTAGTTTTCAAAAACACTGTTCGTTAATGGGTTTTTAAGCCAGCAGTTAAACCCATTTACTAACAGTTTTTTTTTTTGAAAAGCAGTGATGATTTTTAATAAATAGTGGATCACTTAACTAAACCAGCAGTGCAATCTACGTAGTTTATTGCACATGTGTGTATTGTACCAACGGAAATGCTTCACGAAAATGTGGAATGTCTTTGTTTAGTAATTGTCAATTGTTAAGAAATGTACGTGGCCTAGTTTCGGACGCGCCGGGAAAGAGCGTGTGTGTGTTCTAATTGAGTCACGGAGTCGTTTAGTTTTCGGTGTCTCTCTCTCGTGTTAATTGGTGAGTTCGACTCTGACCGTCGTCCGCCTCCGCGTAAACGCGCGCAAGAATGCGCCAGCCCGAGTGGCCTGAGAACAAAGGCTTGTAGAGAAGACTTCCTTTCAGTCCGGTTCAATTAACGCAATTTAGGTAAAACACACACAGTGCTTTACACACATGCGTAACGGTGGGAAATGACAGAGAGGTGCAGGAAGTGGAGGCGCCGGGATTTTCGACGGGAGAAAGTTCAATGCGCTCAAGCAAAACGGAAAACCTCTGGTCGTAGAAATTGATAGAATAAAAATAACAATAACGCATCGATTGAAATAGCTTTGCGCTTGTCGGGTGTGAAGACGATGATGTTTTCAAAGCGATATGGAAGCAAATTGAAATCTGACAGTTCCGTACCGTTAGGAGACTGGAGCTGTACCTACTAGTATTGTGTCAGAATGGTGAGATTATTTTCAGTCCCATTTATTCGTGACATGTAAATTGTCCAGTCAGTAATTTTCTTCATTGTGAATCACGAGTCGAAGGTATAATCTGGCACTTGAAGCTGAATGGGGCTTCGTAACCATTGGTTATCGATGACAAAGACGCGGCTGAGAGCAGGCAGGGATATCTTGATAATTAAAATCATTGCACTGGACACGTGCGCCCTGCACCAGGTAATTGTTTCGTGATCAAACTTTTTCCCGCGTCGCGATAAAAAATGTGATAAGCAGTGAATCAGATCCGCGAGTAAGGAAATGCCCATGATCGCAATATTACGATATTATCAACTGTCAGACACACTTTTATTGTCCGAGCGAGAAAACAGCTGCTGTGAGCCAAACCACAGATCTCCAAGGACGGTGGTTGCACACAACAATTGAATCATTATCTGCCACCAACATTTGACCATCCAATTTGTTTCCTTTTCCATCCTTCTGGAATCTTTGTTGTTTTTTTCACAGTTTCATGCTGTATTTTTTTCCCTCAGTTCAAAATCGAGTGTACGTGATCGCGGGAGACCGTGTAAAATCGTTGCCTCAGATTCGATGTCATCCCAGAATTGGGCAGCATAAGTCGGCGATGAAATTAAAGTAGACTTGCCAGTCATCCGTGGCAATCAGATCTGTGTGCCTGCAATGCGGTCAGGTCGAATTGAACGTGGTGGCCGATTTCGGACTCTCGGATCAGGCCGGCAAAGAAAATGCAGTTGTGTGCCGCGTTGTAGCTGTTTCGCTGCAGAGGCACTTCAGGTTTCTTCTGTCTCCGATAAAACGGTGTAGATTGCGAGCTGCCATGTCAATCAAACGCTCAGTCTACACTTAAAAACGAATTATTTTTATTGGATAGATAATTGTGAGCTGTGACAAGGAGAATAATGAAAGCTAAACGCAGGGTCTGCCGTTTTTTCTTGGCTCTTTTACCAGGAACCCTTTGCGTCGACGGCACAAGGTATTTCAACCTCAGATGTCAAAGCCAATGACGAAATCTCTTTCATTCGTTGCAGATGTGACAGAAAATGAAATTACGTGCATCAAGTGGAAACGACAAGGTGGCATTGTCGCTCGTTAGAAATGTGCCGACAACATAAACTCCTGTTTGCGAGTAAAAGAGTTTGGCACCATACGATTTATCCGTGAAATGCAGAATATCAGCACCTTGAGACTGCGCCAGTCCCAGTTGTATCGTACTGTAAACATTTGTTTTCTTTAATCTATTTCCATCCAATGTTACGCCAAGGACAATGGCGCTGAAAAGTACAAGTTCCGATACGATTATTTAAGCACTAACAATGAAACGAAGGAGTTAGATTTCCAAGAGAAGTGCTGGACATGTGACAAAACGCCCGGCTGTTATTGGAAATGTCCATCGATGTGGTTAGGTCGACACGACATCCGGAAGCGATGCCCACAAAGACGCGAGGCGTGTCCTTGCGGGTCCTGCCAGCATCCTCTCGGGTTGCGTCAATGTCCGCGGCGCCGATCGCACGTGCCAATCAATGTGTGCGAGCTAACGCACGCTGTCACGAGCGATACCACTCACAGCCGCAACAATGAGATGGAATTCCAATCGGCGGGGGATTCCTGGTTAATTACTCCAGCGTGATTAATTAGTGCTGGCATGAGTCGCAGCAGCTGAACGCGAGTGAGCGGACATGAGCGAAGGTGACTGGAATTGCCAGATCCTCATGGGTGCCTGATTCATCCGCGGGCGTGATGCGGACGCGGTGTCCGAGCGCGTTCGCAATATGCATATGGTTGCCTGTTTGTCAGCCGGATCGATCAGAAATTATAAACAACAAGATTTTTACTTTTCTCGTCGGGGTTTTCTCTAGATAATTCGAAGCGTTTACACGCATCATGTACTTGAAAGTCGTTTACACATGTCGGATGTGCTTTAACGCTAATACTTTCAAATTATAATTTCCTTCTTGTCGATTTTTCCTGCGGCTTCACTGCGTCGTTTTCAGTACTAATTCTGATGGCTGCATTCAAATATGTGGCACATGTAGTCTCACGTAGATTACCAATTACGTCAAGAAGCAAACCTACGCGAACAGATGTGTAGAATGTGGTGCAGATAGGAGAGTACAAACGCCACGCACCCAAGGTGGAATGAGAAGTAGCTGGCCCATCTCGCTGTCATTTGTCAGCTGTCGTTTCTTGTCGGCTTGATGGCCGTTTTGGCGTGCTGCGTGGGTGAAAAGCTGATCGGGAGGAAGGACCACGCCTAGTCCAATACCGTTGCAGTTATTATTACACCTCAGGGTTATGAACGGGTTATCATATTATAAGCTTTTGCCAATTCCCCCTTACCATTATAGTTAAAAGAAGGTCTTGAAATCAATGTCTGAACGTGACTTGATCTCGCGAGACTCGTGCAAAACAATTGACTCTGCGACGGACAAATTTCCATGACTGCGGCTATAATTGCAGGTCTCCTCCGGCTGCGTCACTTTGAGCGACTGCCGTAGATCAATCACAGCCTTGCTGATTGCCACGTGGCGATGTGTCACCTTCTGTGGCTAATTGTCTCTGTCGCCCCGCGACTCGCCGAAGGATTATCGAGAGAAAAAGCGGCACCGCTCGGGATACGCTCGCTACCTGGGAGATAGGTGTTTGTCGCCTCGTCCCTAATCAGATGGTCTGGACGGCCGTTTCCTATTTTCTATGGAAATTACACGTTTCTTGAGAGGCGTTAGAAAGTCGCCAACGAGGTGTAGACAACTTTGCACTTAATCGAACGTCTTCGTCGTCGTGTATCTTGACCAATTAAAGGGGAAAATAATGTGGTGCCGTATTTTTGATGCCAATTGGATGACAAGCATGGGACCGAAAAAAAGTAAATTTTTCTCTTCGCTAGCCTTTGGTGATAATTAATTTCGTACATGCGAAATATTCAATAACTCATTCGAGACAGCGGAGCTGCCAAAAAAATGTGAGTAAAAACAGACAACATGTCTGCGCCGTTGAGATTGCAATTTCTCGAGCTTTTTTCTGCATCTCCGCAGACAAGTTTGCGTCATTGTCGGAGCGCGGTCCGATGTTAGGTACTGTTCGAAACATCATCCTAAATTGGGTGACAAATTTGGTCTGCTTTCACGCAGGTCTAAACTAGCAATTAATTATCCCTGCGAAAGTTTGAAACCATGTAGCATTGCTAACATCTCTGCCTCAGCCATTGTCCCAGATGTTACGTGTACGTTAGCATAACATGGACAAGATATCCTGTCCATCTGAGAGGCACACACTCACGCTGGAACTCACACACACACACGGGTTGCATTCGTACACCTGCATTACCATTTTACATACACATGCTCGGTACAGGTGGAACCGTGATTTAATTACCTTACCTGCGTCTCCTTTCGCAATTCACGCTATATTAGAATGTTTCCTTCCATTTCGTACACATTTGCTGGTACGCGTCAACGTCTCATGTGTGTTTGTGTGTGTGTTCATGCTATTAACATGATGCATACTATAAATTACGCAGTCGGTTCTGTCAGTTCACAATATTTCCTTTTTTTTTCTTTCCTTTTCGTTTTAGTTGCGTTGCGTCGAAATAAAACATTTACCTACTCATTACAGAGATATTTTTCAAAAAATAAAACTACTCTCGTGTACCTTTCAAAGAGAAATTCTGTTACGATGTTATTCCTTGAAGTACCAAGTTTCGTATAATGTAATACAAATGAGTAACTATGCACATGATTAGCATTGAAAAATGTCCACCTGAATAATGGCACATGACCTCTCGGTGGCACGATGATTGCTGGTTTTATTGTCGTTTCTTCGGACATTCATTGTTGCATGATGTTTATTCATCTAGATTGTGTTTCGTTCTCATTTAGCAAGGATATGACGACGGTGACTACTACCAGCTCGGTTCTTGTAGGCGCATTTAGAGTGTACTGGCATCGCAGGTGGACACTGTGCGTCGCTCCGTGTCGTGTCGCCACGGTGACCCAGCTGACCCTTCGCCGTCCTCACGCGAGGCCAACCGCCGTGTGTCGCACAGCTCGCAGTCCACGCAGCTCGGATTATTCTGCGACAATCTAGGAAACAATTCGCTGTAATAGCGCCAAATTGGAGCTCTAATTTCTTCTTAGGATTATTATCCGTTATTTAACAAGAGCGACTGAGTTTATCAACGGGCGAACAAGGAATTCGTCAAACCTTCACGACATTTCAATTGTGACTAAATAATTGAATTTCTTGAATTCGGCGGCAGCGAGAGAGTCAAATTTCTTTTTTTCGGGTCACATCTCACGCTAGCGTTCGAAATGGTTGTAATCCGTGAAGCATACACACCGGCGCTTTGAAAAGGAGGCCACTTTTCACGTTTTTCCTGCGTCATTTTTGTCGACATCGTGATTTGAGCCGAACTGCAGAAACGTTGAATTACCTTGTCACCGATGTTGTCGCCGGTTTTTATTTGGTTCACTTTCCGAAGTCGGCTCCGTTTTGAATGAACGTAAAGAGGGCGAAAATGTGCGAATCTAATTCTACCCCTCCGTGAAACAAGCTGATCCCGATTGCCAAGTATTTTAAGTCTGCGTGCATTCTAGGATGAAAATACCTCTAGAAACTTTACGACCAGGGTCAGAAAGTTGAAATTGATAGCAGCGGTCGATTTATGAGCGATGTCCAGTGAGCTCAAGAAAACGTTTCTGCCCTCGGCCATCGTAAAATCAAACTGCAACAATAGAGTGAGCCAGATAAGGCCGTCTCATTGCATGGGCCGCGTTTTTCAGTCACAATAAGCGATTCGGTACAACAGGAAATACTACACTCCTTTGCTTAAGCACACAAAGACGTCGACGGTCGAAGATGTAATCCCCTGCGTCTAATGAAGCGGGAAATTTAGGTCGTTTTTTGATTTAACATACGAAATTACGATTACATCCTGGCATGACGAGATTACTGACAATATAATCCAAAAAGAGAAAATACCATCACAATAATATAGTAAACTGATTTAAGAACTAAACTTAACATCACTATCGTACCCATGAATCCCACGCAAGATCTATAATACCAAAGTTATTGAGTTTAGAAATTTCTTTACACGTTCCAACAGCCACTTACACAGCGATATCTTCTTTTGTAGTATAAAATGGCATGTAATGTTCGCTCGGTACACTCTACACATCACCTGCATTGTCTTTAGTGTCGTAGGATGCTGTCTCTCGAGTAAAAACTCTGGTTGTTTGTGTCTTTCAGCTGTGATTCTATACCGCCCATGCCTTTTTCTGCTGATCTGCTGAAATCGATATCCAACTTCTTCAAGGGAAACGGATTTTTGTTGTTCTTAATGGAGAAGAAATTAATTTTGCATAATATAATCGTCAACACACGGTTTTCCAATAGATGCTGCTTGAGACGTTATGCATTTTATATGATAATGTTACGGCGGATAAAATTTAACGAGACAATAAGTTTTAATTACTTCTTTTGAAATCAGATTCATCTCCTGTCGCCGTATCGTGTCGAGTCGTTTACATTTTTGCATGTGCTTTCTTCATCTTTTCCAGCGCGAATCTAATGGAGCGGATTCCACGATTTAAAAAAGCCGTTTTGAGTTACTATTCGAAAAGCTTGCCATGCGATTCAGTGCTGGAGATGTCCGATAGAGGACATATTATTTTTTTTCACAAACTATTCTCTAGTAACCCAAGCTGGTCGTCTCGCATGACCTAGCATGCATGTATGGTACTTCGATCCGGCAGCGTATTAATAACGCGTGGACGACTCGACTGCATCCTTGACGCTCACACATACGCTCGAGATGCACCGGCGTTGCAACAAGAACAACCTGAAACAATTGGTACACGCGGCGGCGTGGTGTGTGGGAATCAAGCCCAGGGCGCATCTTCCAACTCATAACGAGCGAAAGTGAAAAAATACGCATGAACTTTTCAAAGTCCACCTGGTTGGTACCTACTCGCCGATAAACTACTTGCTATTTGGACGAAAGAGTAGTCTATTTTAATGGATTTTTAATGTGTTTTTTTCCAATAGAGTTGTAAAACAATCAAATTTATTTTCCCCTAAGGGTGTGCGCTGCTCTAAAAAAGATCTCCCATCTTCAACAATGATTTGCACGAACGTACGACCTCATGGAGACTATTAAAATCACTTTAAAAATATCTGCCTACTCGAGGACTCGAACCCCGGGCATGGCGCGCTCTACCAACTGAGCTAAGCAGGGAGCGATATTTCGGAAGTTGATTTAATAATTATGAGTGGTAGATCTCACAAGTAGAATTTGAACCAAAGGCTTTGACATATTTCAAAGATCGCTCTGGAACAAGAAATGCTATGCTGCAATCTCAATTTCACCAGCTTGGATAACTCCAAAACACGTGGGATACGTTGAGATGATAAGGTTTACAATTTTAAAGCCATTTTTGGCTAGTGCCATCGTAATAAATATTAAAACCACTTCAAAGCAGGCAGGTATTGTTGAAGTGATTACAATATTCTTCACGCAATCACTTGCCGTGTAAATGGCTTTATAAACTAGTAATCCTTGTTAATACGTACTCCTTCAGGATAAGAAGCGCTCTCTAGGGACAAAAAATAGCAATTTTTTCCTTGAAAAAGAAAAGAGTTTACTTTACGAAAGCGTTAACGTATTGTACCTTAACTCATCTAACCAACTCGAATGGCTTTAAATTTGTAATCCTTGTCATACGAACTCATCGTTCGGATCGACGCTTGTGGATTTCGCATGTGCTGCAAATTTGTAAATCTGAAAATCGTCCAGTGACGTTTTTTTTACAGCGAGCTATAAACGCACGCTGCAAGTGGAAAGGATGGCAAACGGCGATCTAAGGAAGGAAGGAAAGAAGGAGAGAGGAGGCAGATGAGCGCCGGCTCGGAGACTGATGGATGTGGGAGGCGTTGGGGGCGAGGGCGTTGATGGCCCCGAATCGGACATGACGGGGGCTGTGAGGGAACCGGGCGACCGCCCGGACGGGTCAGTCCTGTCATCGCCATCTCGGCACGCTAGTGCATCTTGCGGTTTTTTTAAAACCATGACCGGCAGCCAAAGATGAGCCGAGTCGTTAACATGCAGGCTGTGTCGTGATTTGTGAGGAATTTTAAAATTGCTCAAAATTAGCCTAATGATCGGGAGAATTCTCATGGGGTCATTATTTCCTGTTCAGAAAGAGGATTTAAGATTCAGGGAATCAGGTTTGGAGCAACAAGAAAATTGCTTAATTTTCGTCATTTGTTACAATTTACATGCAAATGCGTGTGGACGGTAGGTAATTTTCGTGCGAGCCTAGCTCTTATTTTGTTGATTTTTGCCTTCAAAACGAGCGCTGGACATGACTACTTACCCTCGAAACTGGATTCAGTGTGCGTTTTCCCAGGCTGACATGTAAAAGCAAAGCGCGTAGTGAAGCCTACACGACAGAATGGCGTACATCGAACATGCAGCTCTTCCAAGATAACTGGGTTCAACTCCCGCTCGGTCAGCTTACATAAGTTAGCAGCCGTGTAATATCTGATTTGAACTTAAATCAATGGCATTCGGTTCTAACTGAAATAATTACACCCGTAAATCAATCAATCGCAGACATGTTTTTACAGGAAACGCCTTTAACTATATTGTGCCAATTCCTATTAGCTTATGTGCACCATGTTCGTCTATCCTGGCAACCAGTTTCCCGGGGCAGTCTAGGCAACGCTGGCTGCCTGGCCGGCTGGCTGGCTGGCCGGCTGACATTATGGGTGAGTGACGTCGGCCTGATGCATACGACGACGCTGAGAAGACGATGTACTCCACATACAGCGCATGGAACAATCGTACGTCAATAGCCATCGCCATCGCCATCGCATCCTTTTCCCTGAGTCCAACCTGTTGCCGTCCACGGCCGAGTGGTATCAAGAATGTCAGCCGAGAAGTTGTTCGTCTGTCGTTCGTTGAGAATGGAAGTTTGTAAATCAGTACCATTCCACACCTCACGGTCTCGATGTCTTCATCACGGGTAGGTTGGAGACATCTTAAAGACGTCGCTTCATTATGGCTACCGGGAAAATGCACTCATTTAACGATTTTATGGCTGACTCGCGACGCTCGTTTATTCGATTGTTCATGTGTGAAAAACGCTGATGGCTTGTCATTCGGCTTGTATCGCAATGGTTAACCGATATCAAAAGCCGCACGGCATTGTGGTTGTGCTAATTCCCTGCACCCGAGTGATAAATGTCGTTGGCTGGCTGGACGGTCGTGGATCTGAAGGCATGGGTGAGATAGGTACTTCTTGACAAGCGTGCGATTTGAGATCCGCCCACGCGTAATCTATAGGTATCGCAACAGAGCCAGTTCATAAATTACCGACAGTGATTGCAAAGGTGCGTCGTCCGACCTATCTGCTGTGATCGCCGATAATACGATTTGCACTTCCAACGATAAAATATGGGCTCAGTACTTCGCAGATTTCTGAAATGGCCATGTATAATGCCGATTGATAGTGCTTGCAGGTATATCTAATGACGAACACTAATTTAGCCACCATAAACGAGATTAACATCTATCCTGAATTATATCCAGCTGTTTTACTGGGCTTTCATTCTTTCTCGTGTCTAATAATATCAAGTCCTTGTCGTGGCTTATCTCGCTGCAGTTTAGTCGGTCTTCTGCGTCAACTGCATTGTTTATTGCACATATCGCAATAAACTTGAACATTGTCCTGCATGCATGACAACGCCCTGCAATAAGCATGCGAATGTCAACCGACAGCCGTCGCGGCAGAATCTGCAACTTACGGCGCGTTTGTTTCGGAATTAGGCGATCAGCGGCATGCTGGATGCATCTTAGCAGAGATTAACTCTAGGGAAATGGCAACCTCCGCGGTTATCTCCCCTTTGATAGAAAGATCCGAGCAGATTAATCCGTGTATTTATGCGACTTCCATTAAGTGCTGAACTGCGATGAATGGAGCTGGGTTTTGCAGTTTGTTATTTAGTCGAGATCAGTAGTAGCATTTTGATGGCCCACACTTATTTCAGCCAAGAAAATACTGTGACAGGCCCACTGTTAATACTGGAAAAACAACTTGGCTTGTGATTTGATTGTCCTATGTTGCCCATTGGTTAAATAGCTATGGCCAATTGGTTATATGTTGGGTATTTGATACATTCTGGTTATCGGTATTACTAGCTAATTAGCACGTAAAAGCCACTTTTGTTGCAATTGCCAATAGACGATTTGGAAAATGGCTACATGCTGCCATTTTCAGGGACGATAAAAATTGTAGTGTAATGCTTTTCTTCTGGAACTACGTTTTCGTAGAGTACTTTTTGAATCTGGAAAAACTGTTGTGGAAATTTCTATCATCTTGTCTATCAGTGCCAATGTACTATTGTCTAGGTGTTTGATGATCAAAACTGGTATTCACATTTAACCCAGACAAGATAGGAGAGTAAGCACCCACGTGGGTTTTTAGAGTGACTATTTCTAGTATTCTTTCCTTGCTGGAATAGGTGTGGAATCAATTTGGAAGTCTCATATAGGATTTGTATTAATTTGTTGTGCTCAGCTTCAAATTTAAAGATAACATTTTTTGGCCAGCACTTGTTGTAGCTTCTTCGTACTAAACATTTTCAGTGAGATCTGTCTGTTTTAAAATTCCGTTTATTTAGAAGCTTAAAAACGTAACGATTTCTTTCGTATCGGCAAGTGACGTCATTAACCGTTCCCAAAGGCTGTTGCATAGTTTAAAAAAAGAAGATAAGTTTCCTATTGGCGTGATGAGATATCAAGTAGGCGTGTAACTCGGAAAGTGACGTCGGTATGCGTTTTCAACTGCTGTTAATTGCCTGACCAATTCTGATGGTTATACAATGATATTTCTGAGCCAAACAAGTAAAAACAAAAAAGTCAGAGCATATTCGTGATCCAGAAACAAATGTCTACCCGTAAATAGCAAAGAGAATGCAATCTTTTTGAGACTCATATCTCCTGACTAATTTCAGCACTATAGTTTTTAAAAACACTGTTAATAACTGGGTTAAACTGC
>QKMV01001389.1:0-16299 GCA_003287335.1 Lednia tumana
ATATAGATGTAAAAAATAATTTTATAATAAAAACACGCGATTTCTGTCTTCCCCGTGAAGCAAATCCAGGTCATTTCTGACCAACGAAGATAATATTAGCAATCTCAATTAATGTCAACTCATTGCACGGCGATCATAACTTTCTGCAAATCGAGCAAACGGGTAAATAATGACAGCTGTAAATCATTCGCAAACCACCACAAACACAAGAGTCTTTATGCGAACCGCTTAATTGGAGATTTCACTCTCTATATCAAATCGTAATACGTAGGTACCTAGCCTATACTGTAAACAATCCGTACGATATAAGAAGTGCCTTTTCCAACGATATGCAAAAGAACACGTGCCATGGAGAACTGGAGGTTTCAACTTATATCACCGCCTCTACCTTTCCGATTTCAGCAACGATTAGTATGCGTGTCAATAAACCTATTCCATTCAAGTAAATAATACTTGATGGTACCCACTAGCTAACGCCACTTGGGTTGTGATTACTCCAACCTGCCTGGGTTAAATGCCAAAGCCAACTTGTATCAAAAAACCAAAATTCTATCAACCATTGGCTTTGGCACCCCTGGTGGATACATAGATAGAGAAACCACAACTCAAGTAGCTGTACTTAGTGGGTACCACCAAGTATTCATAAAAACCGTTTTACAAACTAATTATTTATGCTAAAAATCCACTAAAATTACTAGCAGTTCACTAAGAAGTTCACTAAAAAGTCCACTAGTGAACAGTATAGTTCGCGAAACGTTGGGAAAGTTTCAGCGGACTCCGTATCTCATACCCAGCTTGTAACTTAGATTTTTGGAAAATTATTGCTAAGATTAGAAGATAGACACGAGTCTAAAGAAACCATTCAGTATTAGTTCCTTGAATGGAACAGGTCTGTTTTTTCCTATGGATTCCAAACTCGTGAGTATTCGAGCACGGTAGCCGAGTTGTTGGTGCGCCTACCTTGTAAACGAGAGATTACAGACTTGAGCTGGTGACCTCTGTTTGTGATTTCCCACGATTCGCACAACCATTTCAGGTATGAATACTGGAATCGATAGTAAATTAAATTCCCCCGCCGAAAGGTTACGGCCGCCTTCGTTTCATTCGACCTTTTCTTATTGCCGACCCTTCCAGTCAAGCTGATGTAGACAACTTTGAATTGTGGTCTTTTCGAAGGAATTTCCGAAGGAATTTCCGAAGGAAAGGTAGGCAACTGACTTGACAGCGAGTAGTTTTTATTGAAATATAGAACAATATTATGAGAAGTTACGATTTGTGTCACTTTCAACACCAAGTCCGCTTCATTCGCTAGCACCTTGGTAAAGGTAGGAGCAACAGAGGCCGATCAAGTCAGCCATGTTTTCGCGGGCGCACCTTATCCTGAATGAACTGTACATCTCAATTCCAAAAAAAAACTGATTACAGACTGGATTTAACGCTAAGAATCCACTTAAACTCCCAACATTTCACAAAGTTTACTCCTTACTTCTTCAGGGGGAAAAATGATCTTTGGGGAGTTTTACTGGATTTCTTAGTAATGCTACCCAGTTTGTAATCAGTTTTTTTTTAAACTAGTGCTAAGATTAGGAACTAAGACATGCGTCTCAAGAACTTGATGAACATCTCAATGTTTCTCTTCGTTTATTATCAGACATACCAAAGATAAAACCACTTAGAGTCTACAGAGTGAGGAACCATAATGCGTTATCACCCACAAAATGGGTTCTCTAGCCATACCTCCCTGTGTTAACTGCCACTATCGCCGCTGGCGGATCAGTATTCTCTTCCAGTTAATAGAGTGTAGCTGGCCGAAGGTGGTCCTTGAGTGTGTAAAAGGTGTCTGACAAATTAGCGGTACAGCATTGCAAGTGCTGTTGTTAGAGGTGTTCGCCTTCCTGTCTGTCGGCCTGCCTGCCTGCCTGCCTGCCTGCCTGCCTACTCCAAGAATGCAGAGGATCGTTCCAAAAGCCATTAGCCGCCTGCTTGAGACAGTATCGGTGTGCCAGCGTAAACGCCTTTCTCCGCGAGCACCACACACGGACGGTGAAGGGTGGATGTGACGGTATGAGCAGTGGCGAAGCGTCAGGGTAGACAAGGTAGACACTGTCTACCCCAAACATCAGGAGAAATTACCTTTGAGTTAACAACATTGAGTTTTTTTTTTCAATTTACCATGCTTTTTCGCGTTTAAATACGTAAATAAACACAGTTCACGCTGTTTTCCCAGCTGCTTGCTGGTTACCATGAGCGTTGAATTGATTTTTGCGCGTGTGATCTATTAAAGATCCGATAAATTACCATAGTTATCGATATGGAAGTAGACGTAGCACTAGTGCTGATGAGTATAACTATTATTGACAACTTTGAAAGTGAAAAAAGCTGGGATGATTGCATGATCTACATATGAAAACGTGTAGGGTTTTAGCAGAATCATGAAAATGTTTTATGTCTCCCCAGTTGACAGACTCGCGCTTCACCACTGGGTGTGAGAATTTGTGCGAGCGCCAGACCGGGACGCAATTTGACGGGTTTGAGCGCACGCGTGGAGTTATTACGATCGCGATATCGAATGCAAATGTGTGAGTGTGTTGGTATTAGAAATCCGTGTGTTGGTGTGTATGTGTGTGTGCACTGAGCATATGTAATGGATTTTATTTGATTTCGACAGAGAGTTGATGGCCACGAGATGGAGGGCGGAGATTCCCACATGCACCAGTTAATTATGTTGTACAGAGCCCGAATTAGAAAAAGAAGTAGGTGGCAGTATGGAGTGCGTGTTCATCACATGGTTAAGGGTATAGAGGGAGATTAGGATTTTTTACACTCCAAATCACACGTTTAGCAATTTTGTCACGTTCGTTTCTATGCCTGATTGTTGGATGCGTGCTGGATTAATTTTGACAACAGCTGACATTAAACCGAGTATCAAACAGACATGAAAACTGTTAAGTGTTGGAAATGATCGCGAAAGATTACACATTATTCACCAAGTCCTATTTGTTCTGATTACTCTTTAGCTTACGTTTTCGGGAACTCCCGAAATGTCAACGTCGATGTAAAACAAAGATAAAGTGTCATGTACATTATAAGAGAACGATTAAATACTTGAGACATTTTGACACGTGGCTTTTGACTTTTGGGCGGAAGCGGTATGGGTTCTTTAATTTTGAGAGGTGACGGTATGGTTTGTAAATTCTCGAGTAGTGCCTGTAGGCCATCAAACTGTCCTAATTCAAGCACTGATGATGCCCAAGAGCCGTAATCTTAATCGTCACTAAGTGTGAATACTACCTAAGTTGCTTGGTGACTGCCAATGAGGAAGCTGGTCGCCATACAATGAGCTAACTCTCACACTAAGTGACGAATATGGCCCTAAAATTGGTTCAAATCTGAATCGTAATCGTAATATTTGCTCGCGTCAAGCACGACAATTTGCGCCCTTCGGTGTAAACGCTTCTAAATTTCCTGCTGAGCCACAATTTCCACGGTATTTTCTTGGGGTTTTACAGCAACGTCCATCCCTCGCGGTGACCGAATAAATGAACCCCCCAGTGAAGTTGTGGTTAGACTTTTATCCAGGAACTAAAATTTCGGTACCTCTGCCTATACAGACCTATGTGGTAGCGATAGTATCTGCGAAACCTGCCTCGTAGGTACTTATATTTTCACATCGACCGTGCCGTACCTATACCCGTTCTGTGATTTGTTTGTATCACCGTGGAGGCACAAAAACGACTTGCGGAGAGAAAAATCGCTGCGCTGATAGAAATTCGCTGTTACTTAACGAATCGTGCAAATCGAGTCAAGTGGATTTCACGAGTATTTCTGTCCGACGATAAAAATCTGGACATTTCTTGCTCGGAAAGAAATACACGTAAACCCCATTCGCCCGCGGTTGGCGCTGAAAATAAATTCAGCGCGATGCATTCATGTGTGTAGCGTATGGTAACCTAATAACATACCAGCAGCGGCACAATACGTGTGTGTGACGCAACGTGTGATATGTATTGATGTGTACATGCGATATGTGGTTCAACCATGCATGAGATAGTCCTATTGCATCGTGATCATCGCAAACTGGGTGAATTTCGATAAAAGATTCGCGGCCTCAATGCAAAACATATTCATATAACAGCAGGTAATCAAAAATACGATACGTCGTGTGGTTATGCATATATTGAGGCTTATAATTATACGTGTAACTGTGGAAACACGTTGCAACGTGTATCGTTTGTTTTAAATTTCCTCTAGCAAGTACACTGTACTTAACAAGTCCTTGCGATAAAGATGCTAGATAGTGCACTTTCAATCATTTCTATTCCATTCAGACGACTTGCAAACATAGCTTTTACGGAGCTTAAAAGATGCCGGCATTCAACGATATTCTCGTAGAAAGAAACGCATTGGCAGGCAACAATTAACGTGTTTTGAAGTAGCCACCAGTGGCTATTTTGCAAGTGGCCTCTTACTTTTTGATCGCAATTACAGTTTAAACATCACAGTCGTGAAACTTGAACGGCTCTTTTCAACAACATAAATAACTAAAAACAATTCCTATGACATTAAAATCGTTGTACAAACGTGTCTAATCACAATTTTTCATCACACTCGCCAACAAATAAATAATTCCGTGTAATTACCAATCAAATATTAATTAGAGCACTCCAATTAAGATCGAATCTTGGCGTAATTCACCTCCAGAGGTCGTGCAATGCAGACTTCGTGAGCCATTTGTCGACTAGGGACATATATCGACATCGTGTCTGTGGCGACTTGCCCTTTTGACAGCAGCAGAGACAGTTTTAGAAGCACGAGCCGAGCGCTGGCTAGAGGAGGTCGATTTTGACTTTCGATCACGCGTGGCGAGAGACCTTTCATGGGGCGATCGGCCAATGCCACGAAGGGGTGTAAACGCTCTCGTCGCTGGCTGCGGAATATATGGTCAACGGACAAGCGCGTTTTTGCTTATGTAAACAATCGTTCCGACTTTAATCGAGTAACGGCTTGAATTAATGTTGAAATGTGGGTTAATGTAAATTATTCTATCCGCCTTTGCATTGCTTGACACGATGAATGCTTCGATTAAAGACTTCCGAGTACCGCAAGATCCAAGAGTGAACACATAATAGTAAATAGTAATTAGAAAAGACAGCAAATAAAAGTGCGTCGTAAAATTTCAAACGTGTTAATCTTTCTCCCCAATGGGCAAACGTCTTTCTTTATGTATAGCACATCCAATTAAAGTAAACCAGTGTAATTAAGTTCATTATAATCATTCGCAACAATGTCGCTAAATAGAAACAACCAATCCGTAAGACACATACTAACAATTGTGACCTATTAGATCATACGAGAAACTTTCCCAATCCGGTGAATTATCAGTCAGCGCCAACAACAAGAAAAAATTATGTGTCAGAATCTGATCGGGTCGCTGTTACACTTTGCTTGACGCGTACATTGCGAAATTCTCAGACATCTAGAGCATATGGTTCTCCGTGATTGGAACCGAGGAACTTACTTCGATCCTCGGCACAACCTATGAATCGATCATCAGTCGCAAAGACCGTGGTCATTAAAACTTATTGGCGGCATCTCTTGCGTTATTCTTTGCCTTTTATTGGACTGGCTTCAATAGGGCTGCTTCTAAGAGTCGGCGAGACCAAAAATCGATTCAAAAAAGCGTACGGCGATCGGTGCAGCTGGAAGGTCTTCAACTTTCGTGAGTCATCTATCGGATCGTGTCGTTGAATTACTCCAATTAAAACCGGAATGAAACTGTAAGTGTAACCTGTAGTCGAAAGCATCTTCTAGATTTCAAGCTGGTTCAGTCCAGTGACTTTTGCTGTCAAACGATCTCGCGTAAAATAATGCATTGTGCCACAGACAGATTTCGGCTGTGCGGTGGTTTTCTCGCAATTTTCAGTGACGTGTTGGCACGAAAGACGGCTATTTAAAAATACGATTGTGGAGCAAGTTTGCAAGACAGTTTTTACGAGAATTCGGCGAACACAAAAGATTTGAATAGAATGTTCACGCAAAATCAACTTGAACATGAAAAAGAGCACACTATCGTGTTGCGTTGAATAAAATTTTCTCTTCGCCGTGTTTCGGTTTTAACTCCGGAAGCCAGGATTTTCAAATTGATCATCATATTTCCGACTCACACATGGCGGCACGCGCCGTTCAGGAAGTCAGAAAGTCCGACATTCGGCGTCGCGGAACTTTCGAAAAGATCGTTTTTTCGCGTAAAACATCGATCCACAAGTGCTCCAATTACGTAGCGCTCCCCGATACCGATGCCGCGGCTGCTACAACAATGAAGACCCGTCATGTACTTACCAGCATATTAGCCGGCTATAGGGCACCGTGAGGTAAATAAAACTGCCACGGTGAAATTATATATTGTATATAGCCGCGATAACAGAGAGGTACAGAGAGAAAGTATTGCTCATGCGTTCGTTTGTTTCAACTTGGATATCGTATATTGCGAAGAAAAAGCGTCGAGCGATTTTCGCGATCGAAAAAGCCGTGGTTTACCGAAGCCAGTGGTGTTTTGTTTGCACGTTGCGACAAATTGTTTATGCAATGTTTCATTATTAGGTGAATTTCTATGGCTAGTTTAAATGATTGGGGAAACGTATTGAAAACTGAATAAATTAAAGCAAGAGCCGTAAAAAAACAACTATTTCTGAAAAGCTGTTGGAGTTATAGGTGCATTACAGAGCCTGTATGATTTGAAATATTCGTGCAAAATTTGGTTCTACCAGAATCTGCAGTCGAGCACTGAAACAATACGACATTGCTCTGTGCCACTACTGTCTCATTGTGCCACATTTTTGGTGTCAACTTCTTTGGCACCCATGATAACGACAAGCAAACACAGTTGACTTAGTTATAATTATGAGAACACTTAACATAATTTACGTTTTATACACCAAATGTCTCAAAAACTCGAGCCTTACGCAACTTCTGTTGCGAACCAGGATCGTAACTGCAAGAATTTGCCGCCAAGAAAATGTTGCGACAAAACAGTTTAAAAATTGGACGCACCCCAAATTGTCAGCCTCGCAAAAAGGCGTAACGCAGCTTGTGCAAAAAATCGAAGAGTTATCCACCGCTGATTGGATAATAACAGTGTTTTTCTACTCCACATGTGAGGCAAGCCGAGGTGTTCCTTGCAGCCTGCAACCCTGCACCATCGGCTCCACTGTCATGACGCAACAATCCCAAGACAAAACACGACGCGGCGGTGAGGTGACTCGTTTGTGTTTTTCGGGTTGGGCCACACGACGATCAAAGGTGCCCATGACTCCGTTTTGCGCAACAAACTCGGCCGCGTACGCCATTTGCCAATTGTTCTAGATCGAAGTCGCGGGTAAATCGTCGAATGGGAGGCACTGGACAACCGAAATTGTGTAACCGTTGATGTTTCTAACGAGCCGATTCAAGTTCGCCCTGTCTAGACCAGAGTGAGGTCAGTTTTATGGCCTCTCGCTGGCATGTTGGCTATCAAGTCCCCGCGCCTTCTGTTATGCCCCAAAAAAACGTGTATTTTGCAGATTTATGGCTATAATAAAATGCTACCCGTTTTTAGTGCAAAATTCGCATGCTTTGAGTTTGTGAGCACCATTTCAGGGGTAGTCGCGGGAATTAGATGATTGATCGATTGAAAAATCTCGCGTCAGTGTCAAAAACAGAAAATGTACGCTAGAAAATAGCATCGTATGAATATTATACATTCTGATCGCTGAAAACGAAAGTGCACACTTGATCATCACGCAATCCAGCAGGTGCGTAACACGATTAGCCACGCCTCGAACGCATTATTTTGTTTCTTGCATTGCTTTCTATCTTTTGTTTTTTGCCCTTTTGTTGCACCGTGCATCGAGGGAGCCCTGACACCCGGATTCAATGTCACTGTCTGCCTTTTGGCAACAATGCTACGATCGGTCTACTTAGAGAGTACACAGATACTCTGACCTCAGACGAATTAATTGGTAGATCAGGTTCCTTATTGTCAGCTGCTGATTGGGAAATTAATTGGCATGTCACGTTGGATTCGCAAAGATGCAGTTTTCACTTCGGCGGTGGACTATGCAGTTGAGGTTGAAGGACTCGAAGCAAAAGCTGCGTGGCAAAAAAAAAGCCAAATTGAATAAAGTTCCGTATGCTGCTAATTCATTTCAATCGCTGATAAGTATGCAATAAAAGGTCCGAAATTCCGAAGACAAGCTTGAAATTAGGTCAATAATGCTACTTGAAGACGAGGGAAACGTGAATTTCATCCGCAAAAACCAGTCTTAACGTGGCTAGATACATCTAATAAAAATATCCATTCATGTTTTATTGACTAAATGGAGAATTCTGAGGCCGATGCATATCAAGAAAAGTGGCCAGTTTTTTTGTTTTTTTTATCTTTGGGCTTGTAATTTGTAGACGCTTCAGGGTAGTGAGCTCAATTACAGCACTTCTTATCTCGCTGGCTTTACATATATAAACTCACTCCTCATTGTATGAAAGAGAAAGAGAAATTTCCAAAGCCGATATTAAAAGAGTTTTCGATCAAAAGGCATCAGGCATGGCGTGACGATTTGTGCTGGTTTTCTTAGTTATACACCACCGTGTCTGTTGAAGAAGATTGCATCTGGATGTCGTAGTAGCCTTAAACTTGGAAAGAATGCCTCTCGCTTTGCAGTTATTCTCAATGAATCGCTAATTGAGGGAGAAGCGATCGTAAAGGCGGTGCCAGCACGAGGTACTCCGCGAGATTGTTTCATGAACACCGTTTTTTTCCTCTTGATGCGGCGATCGGAATATTTTCTCACTTGCTTCTTCCTAGCGTGGAATCGTGCGCAAATTATCGATTTGGATCTAGATCGATCGATGATCGATTGATCGATAAATTAAAAGCACGTAGAAAAAATCAGTTTACATAGCGATTAGAATTAACCGTCGAATAAAGTATTAGTTCGCAAAAAAAAAGTGGCTTGATAAAACTTTCAAAAAATACGACCGAAATGCTTTCGAAATGTATAACACATCGAAAATCTTGTAATTGGTCCGATTATTATGAATGCTTGAACCGGAATTTGAAAGTAATGCTACTACGCATAGAGATGCACATATACGCTGTTTATAATTGGTGTGGATTTCACTGCCAATCACGGATTTGCATACGCGACTTGCTAATGAGTAGCCAGAGTGATTAGCTGCTGTATTTCGGTTTGAAAGTCGACCCGAGTATGAAAATAGTTAAATAAATGCACCGTAGACGCCCATTCGCTTCAGGCCGCGGCAAAAGTCGGGCTAGGGGATTTATCTTTTTCCATTTCGGAAGAAAATTTGCATGAAATCGCGGTTGTGTTCTTCTGTTCGCGAAACGAAATTTTAGTCCGAGCTTCTGTTACTTTGACTTTTTAGAAAAATATTTTACGACGCGAGTTGAATAAGTGAAATTGTAAACTAAATGTAATAAAACTACTGTAGGTAGTAATGTTTCTTCAGTAAAATACTATAGTTAGACTACGGCAGTCAAATAAAAACATGTTTATTGACCGTCATTTAGATTAATAGACAGATATACAGAAAGTGGTATTCCTCTATTTATATGATAGAAAACTATTTAACTGAGTAATAATATTGAAATCTATTAATGTTAGCAGATTATTTCTGCACTGTACTAAAGTTAAATATAGTTTTTCTCAAATTCTTGTACTTTAATTTGTTTCGTCAAATTCACTGCGTTACAGGCAGGTATGTACTAAGATTTTCATTAAACAGTGAAAATGTGAAACAATCACGCGAACGAATACTTTAAAACTGCGGTGTGATTAGAACACAATTGGACATTCACAAGTACCGTCATGTCGTAACACAATGCCCTCGCCTGCACCCATGCATTCTGTGTCTCTTTGCACAAGTGCATTCTCTGACCAACATAATAACTAGTACGGACGGTCTCAGCGGGTATAATGGCCAATAATGGGCTTTTGGACAGTATTCAAATCTGAGGTCGATCATTTTACGTGAAACTCGGAAAATATCAGAGTCGATAAAGCCAACTGTGCGCTGACCCAGTTAGGCGTAGGGAAAAATGGGCCAACTGTTCGGCGCAATAGGGGCACAACTGTAACATTACGGGCGTAAATATTCAACGCGCAAATACTATAGGTATCTATCGAGTAGAGTATCTACTACAGAAAAATAATTGGCTTTTGTCAGGTAATTGTGAAAACCGTTAATACATGGACGAATTACTAGTCCAGTCTGACTCATTACGTTTCTGATTGGATCGTACATTATTAACCTAGTTTTTCATTTTCGAACTCCATTAACGATATTGTGTCGTCTAGGTCTAGGAATGTAAACCGAACCGATCTTACATAAGTGTAAGTAATAGCACAAGAAAATGATATACCCGGGTGTGTACACAGTACTAATGGTAATTCACCTACCTACTCGTTATGGTTGCGCAATGACCGGTGTATTTTTTGACAAAATTCTAGGCGTAATTTAAAAAGTCAGTATATAGGTAGTTTTGAGTCGGATTTCCAAACGGATTGCTGTCGCACAGTCCACTTAACGGCGAAATATTGAGAAACGTAATAATCTTGAGAAACAAATGAACGGTCGGAACGGAGAACTAGATTATCGGTCGTGATTCAGAAAGGTGGCCGTGAATGTTATTTACCGACGAAATTGAAGAGAGTTTTGGTCGAAACAGAGACCGAAAATTATAGGCTATTCAATTAAATCACGAGTGATTGCCGATCAAGTAGAGTAACTTTGAGCTGCAGCCATGAAACTCGGAACCTTGGAAGTGCATTAAGATGTAATTCACTTTTTTTTTTACGAAACTAGCAATAAGTATTCACTTTTTCAGTACAACTCAATATGTGGGAAGCAATTTAGTAATAGGGTTCTAACGTATAAGCGCCTACCAAGTTATACCCACCCACACACTCTAATCGAACTCAACCTACCAATTATCTCAAAATAATTGAACTCCAGTAAAGCTAAGTCCGGCGAACGTGCTCCAATATACCTGTTAACCAAGCAAACGCAGAAAGACAGGAGAAAGTCGAGTCACTGCGAGCTGCAAGCCCAAGTCAGTGGGATTTAGTAGCAGTTGGGCAGTCATCGAAGCCACCAGTGCCTCCCAGAGTCCTCGCAATTGTGCCAAACGGAAAAAGAAAACCCTTCGAACGGAGTACTTCGGAGTGAACGACCATTTACACGGAGCGTTTACGTTTCTTTGGTGAATCAAATATTAATCCAGTGATGTTTAGTCGGTGACCGACCGATATTTCGAAGAAGTGTTTTTTAAGACATTTCCAAGACAGTTGAAAGATGGGGTGTTTTCGCGCTCTGTGCGCGCTGGTGCTTATCAACCTGGTGACCGTCAACGGGGAGGCAATCCAGCGGAGCTGGCGTCCGATCCTACCGTCCGTCGGCGGTAACTTTGACTCGCGACACCCGTCCATCCCGACCGGAGGCGTCGAGAGGGCTCCAGAATCGTTCGAGCAGGCGCGGTTCGACTTCGAGCCGCACGCGGGAGGACAATACCAGAACGAGGACGCTGACCAGTGTACGCTGTACAAAGTCAACTTCAACCAGGAACTATACTTCCAGGTGAGCTCTAGGGAACAGTTCCGTACTCGGAGGGAATCCATGCATGTTCTAGAGTCGGGGAGGTAATAAACGGTGCGATTGGACGGGAAGATTAAGTGTTTCGGAGTTAATTAATCGGTTTTCTAAATTAATTGCTTTGGTTTAACGAGAAATTCCCCGAAGGCTCTAAAAGTGTGACTAATAAATCTTTCGCAGCGATCTTTTGGGGCCTCTAGGGCAACATTTTGAAAAAATGCTTTCTTCGTTAGTTCCTACATGTTGTTACTTACGAGCACGCGTTGTGAAATCGGGGAAATATCCGACGCAATTTCGACTTTTGACCGACTACAAACCTTTCCCAACCTCGTGTCAAATGCAAATCCTTAATTTGCGAAATTTACACGGCTCGGAATCACCAGAAAATAAATGCAAATCAGCAAACACTCACGACTACAGGCTCTGCATGGCCGTGAGCGGCGCGGTGACAATGAAACCACAACCACCTCGACATTGCCGCTGTTGCGTTGTTAGGCAAGATCCCCTCGGAAGAAATCGGTGTAGCGCCTATGCCTTAACACGGTGAGCCGCGAAGGAAAACTTGAACAGACCTATTTTTGTATATACCTCTGCTGGCTCTATCGTTGAAGATAGCCTATGATAGTAAGCGAGGAAGTTGTAGACAAAAGAATAGACTAGGTAATTTCGGAAGCACTTTTTTCAAATTTACTATAGTTTATCTGTTATGGCTATCTAAAACGCCTCAAATTGGGGATTTACGACTATAGTTTATCTGTTATGGCTATCTAAAACGCCTCAAATTGAGAATTTACGACGAACCTTTTGGGCGATTTGGGACAAAATATTGAAAAACGGCTTCCGAATAGCCGTAATTTGTTCTTTCGTCTCCAACTCTCTTGCTTACTATCGTTAGCTATCTTCAACGGTAGAGCCAGCAGAGGTATCCAAAACTTCGTCTGCGTGTCATTTTCTACGAGTCTTAAACGCGGACATCGGTACCGAGATACCGAGACCATGTGACCGCACGCATCTTGCGTGACGCTCGTAATTTTGTCACGCACTGCGGGGCGCGTGCCGACAACGAGACTGCAGATGCGCTAATTGCCAAATGAGCTAATTAATTAACTCCCATTGCCGTGAGGAGCCACGTATAGCCAGTGAGCTTTCGCTGCCTATCCGCCTCTCAGGTTTCGTTGGTGCCAGCTTGATTTGCTTTTGTTTTTTCGATTTCACGCCTTCGAAAATGAAAGGATCATAATTTTTAATCGAGACATCGGCGTTCACGACGAGACCCACTTTTTTAATCACCAAAAAAATAATTGGAAACAGTGTTGCTATCTACCCGCGCATTGTTCGTAAAAGCTCCGGCCAGAGACAACAGGTACACGAAACGCCTGATGTCGCAAAGTGTTTTCGGAAACGAAATTCAAGAGGCTGTAAGGATGTCGTCGGCGCCACACGCGGTGCCTTCATGAAAGCAGGTCATCTTAATTCTCAAATATCCTCACGGTGGTCGGTTGTCATGGTGATTTGCATACATGTGTCCCCCCCGCTAATCGGCAAAAGAAAGTGATTAAAACGGCTTGGACGCTGATTGGTCCAGTTACGTGCAGAGAAATCCTGTTTGCGACGAAACAATGCTCGTACGTCTTTTGTTTCAAATTATCCTTGATTGATGTACGAACGTGAGATGACGGCGATGGTCCAGACTGTTGCATGCCGTCGAGTGGCTTACGGAAGTTTTAGACAACAGTTTTAGAGACAGAGATTAGCGTCGATCGACGCGATTCGCTGTTGTCTTCACGAAAGTACGTGGAACAAATGAAACCGTTTAGAAGTGGGCGAGCGGTCGAGCGTGACGTGTGCCGATTTCCAGGTGTCCGGACAAAAAATGTCATCGATTTCGTTACGAAACCTACAAAAAGGAAACGTATGGGATTGAAAACGACAAAAAATTTGGAGCGATTGCGTAAATACATTCGGTTTCGATGTGATGCGATTACAATAGGATACGGTGACGCGTCCTTACTGCTTTTTCTGCCCGTGGCATTGCTCTAACCGGCGAGATGTTGTTTTTTGTTTGCAGTACATCCAGTACAAGATCGGCATCCCTGACATGAAGGAGTTCTCGCTGTGCATGTGGACCAAGTTCCACAACCACTCCAACGACCACCCTCTCTTCTCGTACTCCGGTAAGTTCCACAACCACTCGAACGCTCTACCCAATGCTACTCAGAAGAGCAGCTCGAGGGTTTGAATCTAGTCCAGCAGCGTCATTCCCTTTGATATCAGCCTTTCGACACCAACGACTAGCAAAGGAATCCCATGCTGTTCGAGTTTTACCGTCGTTCAGAAGGGACGTTAAGCGGTGGTCTCCTTGGTGCTTTTCGACAGGAGTAGGCTACGTGCCAGCACCGGGCTCTTCCCTAGGTGCATTATCACCTTAATTTTCACCCTATAATTCACCGACGTCATGTGTCGAGTGCGTCGTTAAGCACCGAATAAATAATAAATCAATCAAACGATCTTCCTCTCTCAATCTTGATCTCTCTTTCGTCGTCCGGTAATTCGGTCATTTCGCGGCGTCGGCTTTGCTACTAGACACGATGTTTTGCGAGGTAGGTAGCACGCGGAAAAATACTTTGCGTCTTATAATTTTCCTGTAAGCATCTAAGAGTAAATTTTAGGATTATGAAAACTTTGCCGCGTCTGATTGATTGTTGTCCAGCAGTAAATCCCCCTCGAAATCGTCGGGGATGTTTTACGGTTTCAGTATCTTGGCAGTATCTTGAGAAGATCCGTGAGACAGGGTTCATCGATCTCGATTATTAGCACGATCCTGAAATGGCTTTATAATATCTTATAAAATCCCACCAGTTTCCCCATAATGTCCTAACACAAAAGACCTCACTAAGCAGGAGGTAACCCGCCCAGACATAGGTTTTTGCTCTATATGCAATTATGGTTTTTAAACATACGGAACTGAAGCATTCGTAATTAAAGTCAATTCATATAAACTGGTTATGGATCATTAAATTAGTAAAAGCTAGTGAAAACCCTACCCAAACAACCTTCATTTTCGTTGCAATAGTATTTTTCTCTCCACTGGACTATATTTGACACTGTAGCTACGCTATTCCTAGCAATGTTCCACTATACCTTTCCTCTTAACTGTAAAAGCAGCATACGAGTCACCCGCGAAAACTACACGAATCGGTTCTTTATTCATTGATTATTTACTGCTGAACGACGCACTCGACTCTTCGCACGAGCCATTTGGCGTCAGTGAATGATAGGGTGATAAAGAGATTTGGGTGATGATAAACCTAACAGGGAAGAGAGAAAACCCGGTGCCACCATGTAACCTACTCCTGTTGAAAAGCACCGAGGGGCTTAACGCTACCGCTTAACGTCCCTTCCGAAGGACGATACAACTTGAACAGCAGGATTCATTCAGTGATTCGTGCTGTCGAGAAGCTAATGGCAAGGGGAGTGAAGCTGCTTCCCGACCTCATTGCCTAAGTATATAACTAAGTATTGGGATGAAAGGTCATCCATCCAACTTCTGACCCAGCGCAATGATGCTTAGCTTCGGTGATCTCGCAATAACCGGTGCTTCCAACAAGTCAAACCGTTCGGTCGTTGTCAAAATCTCACGCAAAGTTTCGGATGTAAGGACCAATAAAGTGGCCAAATCCCCCGGGTGGCTTTCACACATCTGGCACCGAACGGTTTGGCATGTTGGATACAAGGGTTCTCGTGAGATCACCAAAGCTAAGCAACATTACGACGGACCAAAAGGTTGGATGGGTGACCATTCATACCAGGGTCCATTTCCTGTTCGGGAGAGAGGTTGGAGAGTGTGAAGCTAGTGCAGTATCTTCACTCCCCGTGCCATCTACCTCTCGACAGCACGGATTAGTGAAGGAATCTGCACTGTTCGAGTTGTACCGTCCTTCGGTGGTCCCTTTTGTGCTTTTCGACAGGAGTAGGCTATGTGCGGGCACCGGATTTCCCCTCTTCCCTGTTAGGTTCATCATCACCTTCATTACCACCTTATCAATCACCGTTGCCAATAGACCAGTGCCACAGGGCCAGTTGTCAATATTAAACACCACATAATCAAAAAACACATCTGGCAGTCAACTGACGCATGCTTTTCGCCTCCCCAGTGCCCGACCAGCCGCGCGCCATCTACTCGTGGATTTCCAACACGGACCGCGCGAGCTACTTCTCGATGAGCGTCGAGGGTCACACGTTCTTCCGGCTGAACTACCCGCTGCGTCTCAACCGCTGGTACCACTCGTGCCAGAGCTGGAACAGTCGGACCGGCGAGTGGCAGCTGTGGGTTAACGCCGAGAGGGTCGGACGCGGATTCCACAACCGGGTGAGTTCGACGCCGGGAGGTGGGCGTGGACCGTCGCTCGACAGATGGATTTGCGGGATTTGGGGGGCGATTGTGTGTAATTGTCGATAAAGTTGTCACTCGTTATCGACCTGAGAAAGCGAGCGAAGCGTCTTCCATTCAACTCATAAGGCAATAAAGTTTTTTTTTGTACGCGCTCCAGAGGCCAGACGGAATGTCCGATCGAGACGAAATTTTTTGATACCACTGACCCTTTTCTTACTTAGATCTGCACAGTTTTTGAGTTCAAAAGGTTAATTTTCTTT
>QKMV01001390.1:0-16285 GCA_003287335.1 Lednia tumana
ATAGCAAGGCCGTCAACAAGAGAGTTTGCCGGCAATTTGAAGCCACTTGAAGCATTTAACAGATGAGTCTGAATTAGCATAAGGTAGCTGACGTTGGTGGCGTTAACTTATCATCTCGTGGTTGAGAGTATATAGGAGGGTTACGAAGGAAGTGCGAGCTGCAAATGTATTTCGGTACGGCGATAGCATATAAAAATGTATTCGAACATTACGACCGCTTCTGTCGTTTAGCAGTTTTTCACTCACGAGTCTCAAGTTGCCCTAGAAACCATGTTCTTTATAGCAAAACAAAAAAAAATGTATTATATTTTGACGTTATGACGAAGTTATTCAGCATGAATGAATTTCCCTATTTTCCCGACTAGTTTTCCACTCGTCTGCGACGGCCACCATTTCAAAATATATTCCACCGACAAAAAGCGGAAAAAAGTCCACCACTAGCGCACCGATGTGGCTGGTGTGCACGCTTTGATGCATTTCCATGCAGTGTTTCCCACTTTGCGACTTCCAGCATGGCGACTTCTGCGTTATAAATCCCTTGCCCGTTGAAATTAACATACGCACAATTCAGCGTGGGGTGTTTTGCCTTGTGGGGTGGGGCGGCTGGGAACTACGATAAGCTCTCGATTTGGAAGGGGTGGGGGGGTCAACTTAGTTCCTCTTGAGTCATTTCCAGCCAGGACTAGGAGATTATGCGCCGTCGTGTTTGCTTGGGGAATATTGCAAGGGAGTAGCAGGCTACTAGCTGGCTATTAAAAGACACGTTAACGCTCTTGTTGTATCGTTATGCTATGTGAAATGAACAAATGAACAAGTAGAGGGGCGTTGTTAGGCACCTCATACATCCTCATTACATGCTCCACGGACTCGCTATTCACATACTCTATGTGTTCCTCTTGTCACAATCGCGATAAGTCTGGACAAAAAACAAGAGTGTGTATCGATTCGTAACCCAATTTTGCCAGGAGCGATTTTATATCAGATTTTCTAAGCTAGTGTCAGCAGCTCTTTAGCTCATAAACAAAATTTGTCTAAGAAATGGAAGTGAAATTTTGTCACGTACATGTCACAGTAAAATATTGTTACTTTATGCATAATACTTCTAATACCAAATGCTAAAAATACTCGGCACTTAACAATTTCATTATAGAGACACCTGATTTTAGCATCCAAGAAAAATGGAATTCAGAATGTAAAAAGGTATAAAGAGAATTATTTCCACCAATAAAAGTAAAGCTCTGATCAAAAAACAGCAAAAGTTTCGCGTTTTCCTGTTGTCCTGCGAGCCAACGAAATGATCAATCGTGACGAACGAAATGTCAGACGAAACTTGTTTGACTCCTTCAAAGTTGCTTGGTTTGTCTGAAAAACGAGAATGCTCAAAGTAAATTGGGAAATTGTGTCCGTTTCGATGGTCTAATTTCTTTCTCCCCAATAAGGAATTCGAAGACAACAGATAGACGAAACGACGACACACAGTTAGTTGGAAAAACACACCCACACAAAGCAAGGCTCCCACACACCTGTGAGCCTTTGGGAAAGAAAATGGTTGCTTCAGAGCGGTTCAGAGGAAAAGGTTATAGTCACAAAAACAATGATTTGCTTTGGAGTATCGACTGGGAATTGTTCTTTCTCAACGTAAGACGCTTTTTTCGACTATAATATTCATATCATCAAGTGTGTGTGGGTGTGTGGAAACGAAAAAATCTCAACTATTGTCTTGATGGTATTACTCGTACGGTCATACCGCAATATGTTGGTTTCACATAAAACGGGAACAAAATAAAGATATTCTATCCCGTGGTTAAGTCGGGGGGTGTCTCTCGGTAAAACGCAATGCATAACGCAAGAAAGGTTTTACAGCCCTCAAAACGGGAACATAAAAAGAGCCGTGGAAACAAATACAAAGGAGACGGGACGACGGATAGAGATGGGATTCTTTAAATCTTATCCCGTTTCGGTGGCTCATTCGCGGGGTGAACTACTCGACGAAAAGCTCATAACGGAAGAGACGTTCGCACTTCTTACGCGTTGCCTCGCGTTGCTCTGCAGCAGCCAGCCATTTCGCGCAACCTGCGCATGATGCGTTTTATCCTTCCGACTTTCCCGATCGAGTTTCTCAGCCCGAACTGAATTGAAGTATCGAGGCGTAAAGAAGTCGATTGGTAACAAGCCCTGTCTGCCGAGATGAGGAAAACCAACCTCGACTAATTCCGGTGGAAGTCGGTGACTTGAGACGAGTTAAAAAAGTTCGTCGGTGATGACGAGTTTCGATAAAAAAATTACCTCGATCGAAAAAAAAAACACAAAAGGGGAAAGTTCACATTGACAGTGTTTTTCTGGGAAAACTTGGGAAACTTCTCGGACAGCGATCCCATGTACTGCTGTGTCACTATTCAAGGTTCTCCTTGAGCCAATTGACACTTTTAGATCCGTAAAAGGGAATGCCAATCAATGATGGTTTTTAATGACAAAAATATTCAGCATGTCCCAGTGCAATGTTTTCCCTGTTTCTTCGACTCAACGCCGGACGGATGAGAATTTCTGCCAAGGCGAACCGTTGTCATAAATACAAAGTAACTCGTGCAACTAACTCCATGAGTTTAACTTCATCGAATAATTTATTCCGGTCACACATTTTTCAGCACGCCACTCGCAGCGATCCCCTACCGTAAAACAACGATTATTATTCTGTATAAAACAACTAACTTACACAAACATGTTTCGAAATTTAAATTGTGCGTCTCCGTTCGAGCACAAGTTTGGGCCTCTCGGGATGCTTCTTATAAATACGTACGTTCGCCATGTTTACAAAGTACGTCTTAGCCCCGGAACGCAACGCTGCCTAAAGGTTACGGGCACTGCAAGTGCTCCTTGTTCAACACGGAGACAATCAACGAGCAGATCGTTGGTGTTTAAGAGATGGTCCCTGTCGTTAGGTCCGTGAACATTGTAATAAATGTTGTATTCAGTAATAGGTACCTACACGACTCTACTTTTAATGAGTGAAAAACAATATTTTGGATATCACAAGTACTATCACTTCAGGAACAAAGTTGTTCTTGTCTCGTTACTAATATGTACGTATTCTCAATAAATCATAAATTGGCCGCTACAATAGAAAGAAGAACACGTTTGCTCCATTGCAACTTATTGATACGCGTTATTTCTATCTCTATCCCAGCGGGTAGCTTCCGATTCATGTTCTCTTGAGTGTCCAATCGAGTGAACATTGAACCATTTAAAAATATAAGAACGAAATTATTTTAGCAATTTTATTTGTTTGGAGGCTGTTATTTGGATAAGGAGGCTTGGCTGAACTTTGCTTTTGTTTTTTGGTTCACTTGTCACGGAGTCGATTTTTTTGACAGCGATATTTTCCCCTACAGAAGAAAGGAGTAAACTGTATGAAACGTGGGGAGTTTAAGGGGATTTCTTACCATTCAGCCCAGTGTTAAATCACTTTTTTTTAATTTACCGATAATTCCATCACATGCGGAAAACATACAAATTCCCCCGCAAATACCGTGCATCGTCTCTCTACGGCCCCGTCATTCGACGAACACCTTTCAGCGCTCGCTTCCAACCCAATAAACGGTCTGATTGATTGATTTGCCAAGCACGAGGTTTATCGTCGAAACAATTTTCCAGGTAATTAGGGTTGTAATTTGTTGCCGACGCTGGTACACGATTTGTTTCGTGCGGTCAAGACTGTAAACAATTGCCATTGTTTGGAGTAAATGATGTCACGCCATTGTTTATTGACACACCCTCAAAACAATCGAATACTTTGTGAATCCACTACGCCTAGACGGTTGCAATGAGGATATCCCCCTAGCCAGATAGCCATCCGCAGTCTATATAATTCACCCATCGGAAAGCGGGACATTTTTTGGTGGAGGAATAAACTGATTACAAATGTGTCACGCCAGTTTTGCTTGCAATTGAACATAATCTTAATGGAATAAAGCGAACATAGTATTCTACTTGACGCAAGGGTGCCATGGATTGACGTATCTGGGGGTGAGGTATTCGTTATAATATGGGATATTTTTTCCCTGGATGATTCGGTGTACTTTCCTAATTTGTTTTAAAGGACAGCTCTATTTTCCACAGTAGACGTGGGGTTAGAAAAGTGGATTTAGTCCTACACGTATACCTCGGTGGCCCAAATTAGCAAAATGATCTGTGTCCAAAAATGTTGCCTACGCAAAGTGCTGAAAAGAGACTCGTGAAAGATTAGTACCAGGAATTCCCGGCAGAGATAAATTAAGGACGCTGATATGTGGAATCACATTCTCGATGCTGCTGCTTTTACTCAAAGTGATAATCGTTTTCAATTTCTGAAGCATCATCATTGAGTCTGCACTTCACAGCAGTATAGAGAGTATCTGCCAACTATCAAGAGTTTAACATATCTGGTATCCTTCATTCGACTACAATTAGAGTATTTTCCGACCTTTATGCATTCTGTTATTGCCGCTCATTAAACCGGTATAGCGATTAAAAGTTAAAATTGCTTCTCGTACAATCAAACTCTTAAATCAAGAAGCGAGCGCGCTGACTCCAATACGCCTCTTTATTTCGGAAGCAATTTTCACCCCAGGCTTTTCAATCTATCTGTCCTCTTCTCGACTTTGGTGAAACTTCATCAGGATGCAGAGACATCGCATAAAGAAAGACGTAATCACATTATTGTTTTCACACCAAGGTAAGGTTTCCACTTTAAAGTCAGCCCTTGTGTTGTGTAGTGTAGCTCCTCTATTATAATATCCAGGCATTTCGCTGCCTCCGCTATGCAGAAGCATGGCATAGCTTAGGTGACGAGCGAAATAACGTGTTCATTATGCCTCGGCTAATGAAGAAGTAATGCTCAAAGTAAATTACTTGGGAATATTAATCCTTTGTGGCACAATGTATATATTGTCGTGCATGGTCTGTAGGTATACCTGCATTAATAACGGCATTCCATTTGACATTGTTTCAAAATTAGCAGCTATGGATGGAAATGTTTGAAACGGCGCAGAAAATTATCCAGCTGCTCAAGCGAGTGAATTTGTAAATACCGTTCATTGTTCGTATTGGCGCGTTGTTACTAATTTTATTGGCATCCACTTAGAGATGTAAAAATATTTTAGGGGCTAACCCCTTTAAAAAAACTGCACCTCTAAGTGGTCGTTAGTTAGGTATGTAGAGGCCTGAAGATCATTTTTTGATCCCATATAAGCCGGAAGAAAAATGATAAAACGTGCCTTTTTTGAGCTGGGGCACTTGACAAGTCGAAATCTCCCATGAGAAACAACGCGGTCAATTTCTCCACGCAAGGAGTAATTTTTGTGGGCGAAAATTTTTTTGGGGTTGACGACATGTCCGTTAATCTTTTCTACGTACAAGAAAAAAATTGCTTTTTAATAGGTTGTTTATTTTAGCCACAGTCAGGGGATTACAGAAAGCCAGGAATGATAGTCCAAAATGACATTCTAAGATATTGTTTGAATTGCTATATGAGACTAAAAATAAACTACAAAATACCATGGAATGTAATTCATACCACCACGTTGCATTCAAGCACACATGATAAGTTAATAGAAAAGGTTACAGCCCTTATAAGGAGAGATTTCGTGTCAAAGCAATGCCAGCGCTATATCCAATGATCTCGCTTGCAAACGGACCGCAGAAAATTCGCATCAGCAGCAAAGATGTGCAGACAGGGGTGTTGGTACGGTGTTGCTTTACGAGCCACTGTTGTTAGCTTTCTGGTGTGCAAAACACACTTCCGTGGCGCGCAATGTCCACAAATTTATGCTCGTACTTCGTACCTCTCGAGTGCATGAGAGTTGGGATTAGAACCAACCCAGTGTAATAAGCACATGCCCTTCTCAGTCACTAGTTCTGTACTAACTCAGCGACCTAATCGCACGGAAGGGTTAGAGCGGAATAAGCTTATCGTTCTCATATTTGCTAAGTCATCTTATTACTCCTGCGTTCAGGCTTAGAGTGACGGCTTTAAGAAAATGTGATCGAATGTCGAAAAAATTACGAATTATTCTAGCTTGAAGTTGGCTTAAAATCGATTCGTATGAATTACCTTCATCACCGTCGTCGTCATAACGAGAGACAGATTCGTGCTCGCTCCAATCTTTCGCCGTCC
Source organism: Lednia tumana (assembly GCA_003287335.1). NCBI lineage: Eukaryota > Metazoa > Arthropoda > Insecta > Plecoptera > Nemouridae > Lednia > Lednia tumana. Next base: position 6,152 of record QKMV01001390.1, read on the forward strand.
ACGGTTTGTCAGCCTTGACATAACGGGGCATGAACCACCCCATCTTCCTCGAATGCACCTTCAGCCACTCTGGCGCAATTCACCGGCGCTTGACTCTCGTAACACCTAATCTTGGAACGCCTGAAAGCTGGGTCAACCCCGTTCTTTCTTGTAGCGCCTAGCGAACAGTCGAAATGCTAATAAACAAAAACGAACCGACGACCGTACGATATACAGCGTTATACGAGAAAGGAAACGTGTTACAAGAAACTTATGTTTTGACTCAGCGTTTAGGCGTTACAAGATTTGCAGTTACGAGAACGCACCTTCACGGTTAACCACGCAAAAAAGGCGCACAAGTCGCAAACACCTTCCGCACACCCGACGCGACAACGCACAACTGTTTTTTTTTATCATGTACACACAAGAGACTCGCGTAAACAACGAAACTTGTTTTCTCATCACCGGAAGTTGTCGTTAGTGCCGTGCTGCGGAGAAGATTGATCTCAATGAGACGGACAGACCCCTTTCTGGAAGCTGGGTGCCCGCAGGTCCAACCGGGCTAACGACGCCGCGTTGTTCAGCAGAGAGGCTATCCCTCGTGTTATTACATTTAGTACGAGAATTAACGATAACACGGTCTTCCTGTATGGCCCGGCGTTAGGGAGGCCAAAGCAGAGGGGCTTGATTATATACGCCAACGTCAAAGGGAATAGTTGCTGCTAATGTATATTTGGAAGTTTAGAACATCTTTAACAAGGCAAACGTCTGAATGAAGATAAATACATCTTTGAGATGTTCTGTGGTTTCAAGGCATTTAGGGGTTTGAGTTGAGAGACTGGATTGAAAAGGAGCGAAGACATGTTAAGGTTATGATGCCTAATTTTAGAATTTCCTGTCATGTTCCTGACTTTGATTGACCTAAAGGATCAGAAAACGCAGAGCTTTCATGTTCAAATAGTATATACTTCAGCTAATTCAATTTTTTTATCTGAATCGGAAAGTAACGTGTAATTGTTTCAACATAATCAAGTGTCTCTACAAGCGATAGAAGCATGGCAGTTGTTTTTGTCCCGGAAGATGAGATTTAAAATTGATAGAAAACCTTAAACTTGCTCGTTTCTCTTGGCGTTGGCAGTTGACGAGACGGAGGATGAAAAGCCGTGGTTTTCCTACTTATCAACAAGAGGTTTAGCAATTAGGCATTCATTAAATTCTGAAGCCTTGAATCCTTTTGTCCGAGCTTGAAGCTCCCTCAATTTTATCCAGGTGTGCGTCTTGTGTAAATATCTGTTTTGGAACATTTCAAGATGATTTCAAGCACATTGCTTTTGTTGGAAAACAAAGGCGACAACCTTTTGCAAACTGAAGTAACAGTTTTCATAACATTTTCGAACGAAAGTGATTTTGATTTCCAACTGAAATTGAACGAAAAATGTATGGAATAAATCCTATCATATATTCCTCTTGATTGAAAACATAAATGCCCAGAAGGAAATTGTATATCCAGCGTTTCTCTATACATCGATCCACACATATCAAATTTCAAAATGTGAATTCAATCATCCCTGATTGTCTTACGCACGTCACTGAAACGATCTCATCAATTTTTTGCTCCGTTCGTGGTCCATTGTTTCTTGTGGACTGAGCTGTCAGGACTCACAAGTGTAAGAGCTCGCCCCTCGGTCGCGTCTGGCGGAGGTGACAGGTAGCCACCCCTCGAGTCCTTGCCGTGTCACCAAAGACTTCTTGCCCGAGCCCGACGCTACACAAAGCACAATGCCCACAGAGAGAAGAACGAACAAACTCCACCCACTGGATTTCAGGACAATGTCTAAGATGGGGAAGAAAAACAGCGAGGAAGCATGTCGTCACAACTCAGGGCTGAGGACTTGCGGCGATTAAGTGAAATGGGTCGCTACACAATCGCTTGCACCTTGCTTGCAGATGAAATTCCTAGGATAAACATTTTGGTATGTAGAGGAATTCAAATTATGTTAGCATGGCCTACTGGTATTTGGATTTCCTTCCCAAATTCATACCGCGCTTTATCCCAAACATATCCTGTGTTTACGTGTTGAGTAGTTTAGTTCACCTAAAGAGCTGTTAGGAGCGCTGATATTTAAGGTTTGAAATTCAAAAATTGAACCAGGGAAGGGGTGATGTTAGGCACATTATTGTGTCTGTCAGCACTTATGAGCACTCGCGAGCTTGAAAGATTTGTGGCTTCATAAAACGCAGAGAAATGAAGCAAATATTCACCAGGGAATCCACATAACAGTAGGGAATGATGTTTGGTTAAAAAGTTTTAGGCCTCCCTCTCTGATACGTTCCGTATACATCAATGTACGACGCCTGCGACTGTGGTGAGTCTCCCAATAGGAAAAATCGAACGCGATCATAGGATTAAATCAAGTAATAATAAACCAGAGTGTATAATGCCATATGGAAGCGATATCATGTTCAATTCGTAGATTATTTTTCTCTCCCACGAACGAGGCGTGCTCACTCTTTGATGAGGAAAGATTACGCATTCCCCAAGAGCGTCAAAGCAGCCGATGTCTTTGACAAGTGAATGAAAGAGCGAGGTGTTGATCGCAAAGCAAGGCACCCCGACCTAGTATCGAGTCGACTGTAAGGGGATGATGGCAAACGAAAGGTGAGTCACGGCAGGCCGCGTGGTTATGCATCACTACTGCACGCGGGTGTGTGGAATTGAATTATTCTTTATCTCCGCAAACAGATTCAGTGATTTAGGGAGATTGTTACCGCAAATTGGTGGGACGTGCCTGGAATCGAGAACGCTGTTGACTGTAAACTGCCTCTTTGCTTTTTATGCTGCGATATTTATAAGTCTGCACGTTATGGTGAGAAAGTCGCGCGTACTTGGTGCTTTTCTGATTTTCAAACCATTTAGTCCTACAGGTTCCTTACCTATCTAGGTTTTAGAGGATTAAACGAACGTAGTAATAATATAAAGAAACGTAGGGCTGTAGACTTGTTCCGCATCCATTATTTTAACTTTTGTAAACATATCGGTGCTTGTAGCGTATTCTCTTGATGGCGATTAAGGTTTGTACACTGTGCTATTTTTACTTTGCCACCCTTGCCTCGGGTCCCTAGGCTTTATTGCTCAAGTTTTGAAGACTTAACACCAAAATAATGAAGCATTAATCTCATGTTTAGTAATTTATTTTACAATCAAGTGTAGTGCCAGTTTTATTTGAATAAAATGTTTAATTGAGTAAATATTGAAACAATTAGGTCTGGACTAGGGGCAAGGCAATGGAACATAGATTGTGTACTTACACCGTTAACCAATTACGTAAGTGTCGTGAGGAAAAGCTAGGTACATTCATTTTCTCAAGTCACAGGCAACTAGAAACAAGAAGGGACATCAATATCGTTGTGATAATAATCGCTCATATATGCACACTTGTTAAGTGCACATTTTGAAGTTGCAAGCAACCGCTTGTACTTTGGAAGATTCAGACGCTCTCCAGTTCCAGTCCTTGCATCGATTTAGTTCGCATGCTTTATCTAGAGCCATAGATCAGCCTATGCTTTCTGCTGCTCGCGGGAGCTGGTAACGAGTCGCTCGTGTATTTCTTTTGGGCTTAATATTTCGGAGGGAAAGATTAAAAGATTTTTGGCTTGCAGCCACGCCAGCAAGTCAGCTAGCCAGCCAGCCCAGAGTCGATTCGAAATGTAACAAATGTTCGAGCAGCTATTCGCAGAGTTAATGGATGCAAACAGCTCGTAACGCATTTGTGTATCCAAAAATGTGGGTTTCAATTTACGTCAAATTGTCTGGAAGAAGGATTCTGGGAATGAAAGGAGGAAATGGGAATGAAGTGCCTGTTATACGAATTCAATATCTTTCCAATAACACCGCGAGGGTGTTGTTGTCCCCATTCCGGATATTTTCATCCACGACAACGTAGAAAATAGTCGTGCGTACAACGTTTTAAATGTAATCCAAAACTTCATGCCATCGTGTGGATATAAATACAGAGAAAGGAAAACGCTCTGATTGAAGAAAATGCGTTTTTCATTTCCGTTTGAATAATTTCCCTGACCGACCGGCAAGCTGCATCAATGGAATTACTTGCATATCAAAGAACACGTATGCTAGAAAGCTGCAGGTGCAATAAGAATGTAGTTTTTTGAATCTGTAACGTTCAATGCCTCTGCGAAACGTTGGAGGGTATGTTTGAGGTATGCATTATCATTCTTTAAGTTGCTCGTGATTCATTAGAAAAATTAACACACGTTAATATTTAGAAAAACGCGATAGACGATTTTGTGTCCTGTGAGTTGTGACACAGCTATTTAATTAATTCATAGGAGATGGGTAGTCATCAATTTGCGTCATTCTAATTGCGGATCATTTATGTTTACCGTCCGCGATCAAAGATGTATATTAACTAGAAATTAAGAACACATACCCTTCTGAACATCAGATATTACACGAACATTTAATATCATTTCGAAATGAGCTACACTTAAAGTGCTGTAAAAACAGATACGTTTAACGAAGCAAATTCAAATTGGTATGAGTAGCACATGTACTCCAAAATAGGAACGCAATGCAATAGTCTCGGAATTACCACAACGGACGACTAGTGTAGTGCTTTTCCAGAGTCGGTGGGATGTAATGCGTTTCTTAAATGGCTTTTATTAATTCCAGAATTGTAATCGACTTCGGCAGCGAAGTGGACCATTGCGTTGATTGCATCATTACTCAATTTCATAGCACACCGCAAAGAAAGCCCTTCCTAATGAGGTGTGTGTCTGGGAGTGTGGTTAAACGTGAAGTGCAATTCATGCGTGTACGATATAACGAGCTACGGTTTTACTGAAGCTTGATCTGCACCTCAGATTACAATTGCATAATGCCAGTAATTTACTGCGGGCTTTGATTTTGATCCCAAGGCAAAACTCATTAATTTGGTAAGCACCGTTGTAATTGTTATTAAATAAGCATTCGCTTCCGATCTGGAAGTCAGCTTGATTATAATAGTTTGAAAAACTTGTTAAGTATAGCGATCGTGATTATGGTGTGAGCACGGTAGTAAAAAAAAAACCTAAGATGGAATTTTAATTTTATAAAGTACAAACGCAAGAAAGATACGTAAAAAAACTTACAAACTGTAGCTGACAGATGTGGTTTTACTCTTAATTGCTGCGGGGTTTGATTTTTAAATGCGCTTCTGATCTAAAACAGTATTAAAAATATTGGGAATGTGACCCATATTTTAACGTAATTTAACGGGACGATGGTCTACGTCGTGTAACAAAGGATGCAGCTACAATTTATGGATTGTTTTATTTATGTAGCACTCGCGTCAATAGTACGTATATATATATATCTAGGGTAAAAATGGGCCTGAGTTTTCACAAACTTTCGACTGGAGCGCCACTAAATCGTTACAACAGTAAATTAACAGCACCATTTTTATAGTTTTCACGTCAATAGCAAAGGTGTTCGAAGTTGTTAAAACAAAGTTATTGCGACAAATATCTTTATGGACGGTCATTTCCGTTTGCAAATTGAAAAAACAGGCGTCCACCGACAAATCACACAGCTATCCGCTGGTCTGAGCGTGTACGACACACTACGGTGCCATTCGCCGAAGGAAAACGGGAACAATTCTTCAAGGACGCCTTTTTTGTGTGCAACTCAACTTAAGTATTGCATTTAACTTTTTTCTCAATTCTAATTTTACCTACACGGTACGATATACCTCTGCCTTGCTTCTTTCATCAAACTATGATAAACTAGAAACTGTGCTGCTGGTAGATTTCAAAGTTCGTTTAATCAAGAACAACAAAACAGATTCCTTCTGGCTTGTACACACTATACCTACACATGTGTAGATAATCTCGGGCTTATTGGGGACTAATACCTAGCTACCTATTGACCGGTGCGATTAGAGTGAGATGCCATTAACGGAGCACGATCTGACCTTTGCCCTCGTCGAAGCAAATCGGACGTGATCTCTTGTAAAAACAACCGTGGTCTTTGTACAAGCACACTTCACACCTTCCCGATCAGCTGATAAACTACCCGGGCAATGCCTGTGCATGTAGCAGTCATGAACGGTATGGCACAGAGTCATAGAATAAATACAAAAGCCGCCACTGAAAGTAGCTGCATGTACTCACGGTCTTAATATTGCATTAAAATTTCAAGCTGTGCACACTTCGAACATAAACTCCCTGTCATTCAGGAATTGAACCACGTAATTTAAATGCCAGTTCAGACACCACAGTGTTTGTACAAGCTTTGAAAACAAGCATTTTAATCGCATCATAAACTAGTGGAAAACGTGATTGCTTCGGCCGCGCTTGGGCTTCGAGTGCGAATCCACGTATACTATAGTGGCAGGTCAGTTTTTCGGACACTACGGCTAAAAGTGCCAAATTGCATTTATGTCCCGGTGAATTTATGAACCATTAAGCTTAAATTGTGCCCTCTTGTAAAGTGTTGAAACGTTGTCTGGTCGGTCCAGTCGCTTCCCTCGGTTAGAGATAATATGCCAGCTTTAATTTCGCTGAGAGCTGGCGGACACGGTCGCTCATCGGTAATTACCACTGTGCGCTGTGATTGTGATAAAACTGGTACACTATGTGACGTGGCTTTGCACGCAGGGTATTCAGAGATTGAGACGTGGTGGACGAAACGTGGCGAATTAAAGAACTTGTGGCGTATTAATTGAACGTTTATGTCTGGTTTTAAACGGAATAAGTTACGTGCACTTACATTAATGACTTATCCCGTGGATGATGTTAAATGCTAGTGCAGCACCCTTAAAAACCTGCTTTCATTTGATCGATGATTGCTCAGTTCATTTGACTGTGATTATCGCTAGGCGCTTTAAGTTTGTTTTTTAGCAAAAAAAAACGGTCCTAAAACTTTAAACTACCTATACAGATTGTTATGATGATTATGTTAAAAACTAAAAAGCCGCAACTATGCATGTATGCATATTTTAATGTGATCGCTAGCTATATGTTCAGTGTTGTGTTGACCACAAATTTCTGAAATCATATCACGTCCTCGGAAAGATTTCCAGCTTCAACGCGCATTATCTTGCGGTGAAAACCATGAACAAATCGAGTTCGTTAGATTTTTTCATTAAAATAATGTCTCAACTTATTTGGAAAAAAATTAGGAAAATATTCCAATTTGTGTACTGCTAGTGACAGGTCTTACAGAAATATTTATCACCAGTGCCGAATAGGTATTTCATTTCCTGGCTCATCATTTTATTGACTCAAGTGCTGGTGCGGAAGATCAACACAAAATCCCTCAACTAGTAAAGATAACGGAACAAGATATTATTACCGACGCTACAATTACTGATAAAACGGAGTTCAGTTAGTATCATTTATAAAATAAAAAGGTATATGAGCAATGTTAGTTATAGTACAGGGACATATCTTTCCCTCAATATCTTTTCTCACACCATGTGATCATTTGAAACCGATATTTTTATCGACGAAGATTCGTATCGGGCCAGATTATCCAAATCAATAACAGCTGTAGGTATGGAGGAATGCTTAGCGATATCTTTATGTGTGTGTTCATGGGTTAACTTCCACAATTATGACGTATAAAAGTAAACACATAAGCGCATCGCTTCATAATAAAAGTAAATATTAACTCTGGAAAAAATGGAAAAAACTTCTGAAGCTATAGTAATAGTGAATACCTCTACTCTAGATTTAAAGCGTTATTATAGCGCTGGTTTTATAACTTCTAAGGTAGTAGTTATTTTCAGTCTATTAAACAATTCTGGTTACTTATATATATTGCGAAAACTTTGCCATTCATATAGTTTCCTGCCAAATTTACACGCATATGATATCAGCTTTTCAATTCAGCAGTCAATTATTGGTCAAAAATGATGTAAAAATGAACAGAAATATTAACCATGATTAATTGCCAAGGCTGGACGCTTCAACTTGAAGCCTTCAAGACTTCCATTGCGCGACAGTAGTTAATCAGCTGATAAATTCATGCCTCCCTCGCTTTGCCTGACAGATATGCAACACGCTAATCGCTCATTACCATTGCATGCTGTTGTTGTGTTATAAGGAGTTATGCACAAAATGTTCGAAAAAGCACGCTTGTGTTCCAGCCACACCCCCCGTTGATCCAAATCGGTCACACGACAAACTTAGGTAGGTTTAGTAGGTACACTAACTATACTGTACCCGACCTGAGATTGTGGCCAACACACCATGTCGCACGCAAGTCTCAGTGAGGCATGTGTGACAGATTTTCAACTTCCTACGTATCATACACTGTAGATTACCTGCCGAAACATTTGTTGTTTTTGTTTATTGAATAATTAATAATGCACTTAGTTTGTTGTTTTAAAATTTAATACGGTTTGTAGCGATTATTCGTGGAGGAAAGTGCATGCAAGAGCTAAGTACGTTTCAGGTTTTTAACGAGGGCTACTCATGCAGGAGTTAAAGGAAAGGAAAATAATATTTCACCAGTTTAATAATAGGTTGTGAAATTGTGAAATTTATAACGTACCGGTTGCTAATTATTTAATCAACATTGAAAAGAATTTCTTCAAGCCCATGGCGCTATGAAATGGAAATAGTTTGCGTGTACATTGTGATAGTAACATAATCCACTAGAATACAACTAAAAAAACTGTAGTTATTTGATGAAAATCTGGTTTTACTTACTTTTGAACTTTATTAAAAAATAAGAGTCCTTCTCGTGTTATTCAGGCAAAACGACATTGCTTTATGAAGCTTATTTAGGTACAAAGTAGCTGCAATCTTCGCCAACAACAAAGCCACGTGGAATGAGTGTACAAAAAGTAATCCCGCGTTTGTTTTTTACCTTGGTCCTTTGCTCAGACACAAATGCAATCAAGGGACAGTTTTTTTCATTTCGTTCGCGAGCTTCGCATCCAACAACAATGCTAGGAGAAAGAAATGGTGCCAAACGAAGCAAGAACCACTTGTGTGTAACAGAGCAAAGACGACGGAGCTTTAATTACTTTAAAAACGTCAAAATGGTTCATCAATTATAGTTTGGCACGGAAATTTCATCGTACGTCAAATCTCACCTACCATGACAAATTATACTCTGAGCATTATTTAGGGTTAACATTTAATTAAAATTTTAAGAATTCTGTTTTCAGTGCGCGTGATCCCGGAAAGGTTAAATGAGAAACGAAGAGCAGTCTTATAGTGGATGAGAACGACCGAAGATGTTGTTGTTTAATTGAACAACCACTTTGTGGTCCACAGAACAAGCTGATGTTGCGTGCAAGGGGCTTGGGTAGAGCTAATGTGAGTCCATGCTCCAATCTGTGGCTCGCCAATCGGCTTGCTTCCTCACAGCAATCGTGGCCGCGACCACCGGCCCCACATCACATCTCGGCCAAACGGACCGCGAGTCGGCGGTTGACCATTTCAAATATTGATTCGCGCAATTATTAGCACTGGTCACTGCAAGTGTGTGGCTCCAAGCTCAGGATTATCCTTCGACGTCAGTCACCATACGCGGCAATTGTATCAATTACAATCTAGATTGAAGGAAGATGAATAACATCTTTAAACCCCCAATTAGTCTACAAGGAGTTCTGTATTTGAACGAGTCGGATATGGCGAGAGAATGTTCTTTTTGGAAGAAAAAAAAAGTTTTTTTTGCACGAGCTAAGACACCAGCGAAGACGTGAAATTGATTTTAAATAAACCCATTGGCTACACACCCAATAAAACCACAACCTTGTTTAATTAGAGCAGAGATAAAAGCTCCGGGTAAATTGGTTTTCTGTGTCGCGTCGCTGCAAAACGTAGCGAAAATGCCCCAAACGTGAAATAAAATCAATGATTCTCGAAATTGGCATCGAATCAACTGACGATAATAAACTCGACTCGGTTCTGAATCTGATTTGGCATCGCTCTTTCGGATCGCATCGAGCCGGTGGTGATTTGCATCAACCCCATCAAGGAATCAAACAATTATTATAAAATGATTAATATCTTTATCGCTTTCGAGGCGCGCGCCTATCTCTCGGCCGGAGTTCATAACAGCTCGTGCCGACTGCCGCAAAGAGACAAAAACGATGACGACGACGACGACGACGACGACGACGACGACGACGACGACGACGA